>CM056585.1:61538496-61805996 GCA_029721435.1 Gymnothorax reevesii
TGAATGCCAGATATTTGGGAAGTGCTTTGGCATCTCCCTCTTTAATTTACGATTTTTTGTCTTGTTTGTCTTGTGACAAACTTTGAACAGACAAGGCCAATATCGTCAGGGTCAGAGATTTTAGGGGACATAAAAATAAGAAAAATGCGTACTTGAATGGAGGGCATCTTTAAGTAAATCCCTCATACAAAACATTTGGATACCTATGAAATTAAAGTAGTGTTATGTCGCTAGCTCCAGCTGGATTGATACTGATGTGAAGTTTAACGACAAACTAGGCAAATGTTGGCTAATGTTGCAAGATGTCCGGTTAGTTCAGTTTCCTAGCTTCAGTCTCTAGAAATAATCAAATAATTACATTGCTTGAATCGCAGATTACAAGACTGTGCCTAGATGGCTCTCGAGCTAACAAAATATATTATGCTCAGTTAGAGGCCCTTTAAATTGCCTTCAAGAGCATGAAAACCACCATTATGGAGACAACTGTTCCACCCGGTGGTGCTTTGTTGCCATGTCACCAAGGTTTGAAAGTCACCATTTCGCCGGCTGCCTGGCTAAAAATAGGATGGCCTTCTTATTAGAGGCATCTGACGCCAGCTCTAGAACACAAATCAGCGTGCAGCCATAATTTGCATTCAGCCATTGACTTGCGTTGTTTTGATTGTTTGTCTAGCTTTTTCAATTTCAATATTTCAATTTCAATTTATTTGTATAGCGCTTTTCACAGATTAACTGCCACAAAGATGCTTTACAGTCAGAGATGAGTTACTGAAAGGGCAGTGCCCAGCCTATTCCCCACTACAGCAAATGAGGCGAAAAACTCCCAGTAGGGAGAAAAATCCTCAAACAGTGGTGAGAAAAAACTCCCCAGTGGGAAGAAATCTCAGGAGGAACCCAGCTATAGTGGGCAAGCCCATCCTCCGCAGGCTAGCTAGTTGATAACAAGATAATGACAAGACTGTTTGAACTTTGGTTCAGCATTGTTTTGTGAAATTCTGATAAAACCGTACAAAGTTTTCTCAAATTTTCAACTTACCCATCTTGCAGTTAACCTCTCCCGATTAGCAACAGTTGCTCAGACTATTTGGCTGAACTGACGAGAGTCATTTATTTTTGAAAGCCTTGTTATACATTGCACTACGAGACTATACGCCGTTTTCTTCGGCCCATCAATGACAACGAAAAATAGTTATAAGTCCTCCTAATTTGTGCGCTCGTGTAGCCAGGGAGAAACTGCCGTTGTTAGGTATGATGCACAGCTGAGTGATGGCGAAAATAACTGCTGCGAGGTCAGCCAAAGTTTCAGATTTTTTTCAGATTGTCATCCTTGCGGCGTCACATCAATTGTATCAACATAGCCAACAGGCAATCGCTTTGTCATTAGTATTTCTTAATCATTACGTGTCATGCATTAGCAGTAGTTGTTCAGTTTATAAATTGTTTGATTGTTAATCAGGCAGACTTGATCACAAACAGTTTAAAACAATGGGTGATGTTACTGAAGACCTTCCAGACATCTGACGGCAGGCCACTGTAGCTAGCTACTAGTCCAATATATTTGTGGAGATCGGGGATGTTAAACTGCGTCAAGTTATTCCTTATACACTTGATTAATTTACTGTTCTTTTCAAGTAAACATTACCATAATTCAAATTGTAGGAAAATAACACACCAACTCATATTGCCAACACGATCTTGTAATAATAAGGCATCGTCTGGAACGACATCAGCTGCATGTCCTGCTTGGTCCTCAATCTCTTAGCTTGCTGGTGGCCCATACCGGTAGGGTTGAGGACCGTCGTATTCCTCCGTATCTGCCAAAGTAAGAACTAATTCTCTGTCTCCTGATTCCTCATCGCTCCAGTTGTGAAAACTCTCTCCGGAATTCCCACTAAATTCACTGAAACTGTATGACACCATGTTGACCTTGCCTGTTTGTGTTCTAGCTCTGTCGTGCATACTTCAGGCGCGCTCGCCTCGTGGATAGCATATTCCGCTGGAGGTGATCAATAAATTTAATTTGCAGCTGTCTGTGATCGACGTATATCTCTATCATATAATGATTGCCTATCCCCTGGGGTTTTCCTGCTCTTTAACCCCTCAAATACAATTGTAAATATCATCAGAAAATGTTACTTATTTACTGGTCGAGCTATTATTATTATCATTATTATTATTTCTTAGGTGTCTCAGCTTGTTTACTGGTTGATTGTGTATCCTGGGGACAAACTGTAACTATTATTATTGTGTCATTTCATAATGTGTCATACACATTTCTTTGTACTCCTCACCTGGTTGCCACCACACATGCTTGACACCATCTGAACCAAATCAGACCACAGGACATGGTTCCAGTAATCCATGTCCTTAGTCTGCTTGTCTTTAGCTAACTGTTTGCGGGCTTTCTTGTGCATCAACTTTATAAGAAGCTTCCCGCTGGGACGACAGCCATGCCGACCAAATCGATGCAGTGTGCGGCGTATGGTCTGTGCACTGACAGGCTGACCCCCGACCCCTTCAATCTCTGCAGCAATGCTGGCAGCACTCACTCGTCTATTTCCCAAAGACATGAGCATGTGCACTCACTTTCTTTGGTCGACCATGGCGAGGCCTGTTCTGAGTGGAACCTGTCCTGTTAAACCACTTTATGGTCTTGGCCATCGTACTGCAGCTCAGTTTCAGGGTGTTGAAAATCTTCTTGTAGCCTAGGCCATCTTTATGCAGAGCAATTCTTTTTTTCAGATCCTCAGAGAGTTCTTTACAATGAGGTGCAAGGTGAGAGAGTTTTAGAGCGAAAACACGGAATTTAACACTCCATCACCCCTTTCACACCTGAGACCGTAAAATGAAAAACGAGCAAAATGCTTTTGCAAAAAAATAAAAAATTTTCTTCTCATTCCTGCCAACATACAAACAAGATTAAAGTGGATGACACATGAGGTATCAAGAATGGTCACAAAAAAATTTCAAGCTTGAATTCCCTAAACTTTCTGATCTGTAGCATTTAAAAAGTACAGCAATTTTTAGCAATTTTTGGCTTCTCGGCCAAATTTGGAGCCCTATTGTGGAGCAACCAAGGTAGGTACACCTAATCTGACCAGAAATTGATTCAAAACTTCTAAACTGTCAGGGATATTGGTCTAATACTTGGTATTATATCATAAGTCCACCAGAGGTACCCATATTAATTTTTTGAGAAATTTCTGAGGGGGTCATCTGGGAGGGTCTGGATGCTGAGATATGGACTGACCCTAAATATCTTGTCTTTGTAGTGTAATCAATTGAATATAGGTTGAAAAGGATTTGCAAATCATTAACTGAATCGCAAAGCTGAGTATATGTTAGTTAGCTGTCATTCATGCACTTCTGTCACTTGGTTGTGCAGTAATATGTATTTGACATATTACTGACATAGTTATTTTGTTAGCATTGACGTGTACATACTGCAGTTGTGTGGTCAGTTATTTATCCGCAGTTATCAACTAACGTTTACAAACACTTTTAACAGATTTACATTACAAATTTGAGCATCTGTCCCCGGGGGTAATATTGATACCTGTGAAGTGCTTCAGTTGTTCAGTAGTAAACAAAGCATCCAGCATCGATAAGCTCCATCATACAACCCCAAAAAAGTTGGGACGCTGTGCAAAATGTGAATAAAACAAAATGCAATGATTTTCAAGTCATTTGAACCTCATATTTATTTGAGAATAATTCAAAGACAATATAGAAGATGTTGAAATGGAGATGTCTTATTGGTTTTTGGAAAATGTGCTCTTTTTGAATTTGATGCCTGGAACATGTTTTTAAAAAGTTGGGCAGGACAATAAAATTCCAGAAAAGTTTCATGATGCAAAAAAAAAAAAAAAAAGTAATGTGGCAGAACATCTCTCAATTGATTAAAAAAAATCACTTAATTTTCTGAAATTCTGCAACCAAGCTAGTTGGATAGCTAGCTAGATAACGCCACCAAGATCATTGTGGACTTCAGTGGGAGCAGCACGAACCAATGCCAACATTCACAAAAATAAGTTAACATTGAAAAACGTAACCAGCCTGCTAATAAGGTTACGGTTTGCTTTTACTTTAACAACTACTAGCTTGCTAGCTAAAGCGATAACAAACTCTGTTATAGCTAGCACCCCAGTGCAGTGAGCTAGCCAGCTAACTAACTAGCTTGATAATCAGGCTACAGTGTACCACACGCATGCAGCTGATCAATTAATTCTACGCTATATCTGTTGTGGTTCCCATTCAGACATATTTTTGAAATCTCAATTGGAGAGAGACCGACTCTTCAGAAAATTGGACTTTATTCAGGTATATGAACCAGTACAAAGCCGAGCTCCAATTTTTATAATATTGGATGAAATTTCTTCCAAATATGGTTTTACCGGCCTCTCATGCTCAATGTTTCAGTAACGTAAAATCTGCTTCTTACTTGTTTTTCTCATTTTTCATTGGTTGGCATCATAAAAATAACTACTTCAAGGCTACTTAATATTTATTTCAAAAAACTTTTAAATGGGTCATGGGTTGTCCCAGAAGCAGGCAAAACAAAACACTGCCTACGTACCCTGAAAACTGCAACTAAAATATTACTGCCCTCTTCCAGTGTAATATTGATTACATATTTCTGATACAGATTATACGTATATTTGTGCAACTATAATCAAAACTACTAACATGAAACAAGCATGCATAACTGTGATAACTGATGAATAATGCTGATGACAGAACAGATATTGACTGTATCAACTGAACAGATGTTAATTAAAGCTACAGAAATGAACTGAACTTATTGATTAAATGAACTGAACAAACATTAATCAAAGCAGAAATCAAATGAACAGATATTTTTTGAATCAACAGAACAGATATTAATCAAAGCTACAGAAATAAACTGCTTGTGTGTGTGTGAGCGCGCATGCGCGTGTTACTGCTGCCTATGTAATATGGTTACTAATTATGATTATTGATTTGCTGATGAATATTATGAGTACTACTGAAATATCCTCAACATCTCATCAGTCGGTTATAAAAAATCTCGCAAGACTCGTCATTTGATGCGCATTACGCCACGGAAGTCACGTGGGGGGACCAGATTTTACACGACACCGGCACCGCCCTGATTTATGTTTATGTTAGTGTTTAATATTACGTCAGTTGCTTGTTTGTTTTTTGTTAATTAAAATGTAATTCTCAAGATAGTTGTCATTTTTATCATTTTGTCTACCCCTCTGGTCATGTACATCATTCCAAAGTAAACACCCCCTGGTTTGGGAGCTCTATACCACCTCCTTGTGGGTTGGATTATTGTCATGCTGGAAGGTCCAAGTCTATCCCATGCACAGCTTTCATGCTGAAGAATGACAATTGTCTGCCAGTATTTTCTGATAGCATGCTGCATTCATCTTGCCATGAATTTTCACAAGATTCCCCGGGCCTTTAGAGCTCCAAGCCCCCAAGACATCAGAGAGACACCATGATGCTTTACAGTGGGAATGGTATATTTTCACCATGGGCCTTGTTGACTACTATCCAAACATGGCACGTATGGCTGTGACCATAGTCCTATGGTCTATTTTGGTTGAGAGGTGTGTCAAGGTGTCTGGCATATTTTAGGCGGGCTTTTTTGTAGGATTGGTGCAATAATATACTGAGTACAAATGAAAACGCACCACTTGGGAAAAAAAAGTCAATATTTAAGTTAAAATGAACTTCAATAAAATTTTTATACAACAACAACACTACAGTGACGTCACCCGACATGCCAGGTGCAAGAAATGCGAGAATTTCAAGTTAACTGTAACGCTAGGCAATTTTTTGCAAAAACGCCACATCTTGCACGCACACCACGGGAAAAATGAATTTCACTCAGAATTTGTGCACATATTGCCTTTAAAAGCATGTGAATCCGAATAAAATTTCACTTCTTCACTGACACTTGTGAAACGTCGACACTATGCCGCGACTTACAGCCCCTGAACGGGAACATGCCATAGGCATGCTTCAAATTGGCGCCAGCACCAGGGAAATTGCCAGACGACTACACTGCGCACACACAACGATCGCAAGACTCCATCAAAGGTTTCTGCAAACGGGGAGCACTCGGGACCGTCCTCGACTGGGTCAACAACGTGTGACAACAGCACGTCAGGACCGTCAGATCGTACGGGATCATGTCCGAGACCGAACACTACCAGTGACAAGAACGGCTGCTCAAGTCCAAGGACGACGTGGATTCATTCACCCCAACACCGTACGGAACCAGCTGCAGGCCTGTGTGCACGACGTCCTTATTTCGGCCCCATATTGACGGATCGTCACCGAAACCAGCGTCTGCAGTGGGCAAACAGGCACCAGAATTGGTGACTACGACAATGGCACGGTGTCATCTTTTCTGACGAGTCACGATTTCACTTAAGGAACGCAGATGGCCGTATACGTGTTTGGCGGAGGCGTGGTGAACGTTAAAACGCCGATTTGTGTCGTTCAAACGGACCGTTGGGGAGGTGGCAGCGTTATGGTGTGGGGTGGAATAAGCAACCGTCACAGAACCCCTCTCCATATCTGCAGAGGACGCCGTTCACCCTTCTACTACCGGGACCAGGTGCTGCAGAACCATGTTGTGCCGTTCTTCAACCAACACCACGATGTCCACACATTCCAACAGGACAACGCTAGGGCACACACTGCAAGGGTGTCCATGCAGTACCTTGCACAGCAGAACATCCCCGTGCTTCAGTGGCCAGCTCTGTCACCCGACCTCTCCCCTATTGAGCACTTATAGGATGAAATTGGACGATGTCTTTCACGTCGACGCCAGATGGACAACATCTGAGAACTTGAGGTTGCCCTTGTTCAGAAGTGGAATGCTATCCCTCAGAACACTATCCAGATACTGCTCAACTCCATGCGACAATGATGCACTGCATGTGTCAATGCAAATGGCGGTCACACCCGTTATTGACTTTCCTGTTTGACCCCTCCACTAGTTAAACCTTTCTCGCGCATTTCGTGAATGAAATTGAATGATGTTTACATGTCTTCCTAAATCATTCATTATCTCAAATGCATCATACGTATATTCTTCACATATCAATCCGTGAAGCTATTCCAGATTTCGTGAGTGGTGCGTTTTCATTTGTACTCAGTATAGCTCCCTTCTAGTAACTTGACCATGCAGCTCATTGTTGTTTAAATACCTCCTTATTGTGCTCCTATAAACGACCACACACACAATGACTTCACTTGATCGCTATTCTGAAATAAAAGACAAGTTTTTTGCACAATGAGTCATATTTTCAAAATAAATGGCAACATATCACAAATTCAGCTAGGGTGTGCAAACTTTTGAGCACAATTGTATACTGGAACAACTGACCATCAGAGGTAGTTTTGCGAGATAATGTTGCTTAAAACCAGTTTTTATATTTTTTTAGCATCGATAATCATGAGCCTGCAAACATGTATTCAGGCTATGCAAGAGTCAAAAAAAATTACATTTGCGACAGCTTTCAATTGTTAAAAAAATGGATGGTTTCAGTGTGGTTGTTTATTTCCAATATTTTTACCCCAATATAATTGTAGGACGATTTTGTTTTTGTTCTCATTGCCTATGGCAATATTTTTCCACTACATTTTCGCCTAAAAATTAGTAGTAATATATTCCGACCCCTGTTTGATGAAAGTGATCAGGGAACACTACTGTATGTATGTATAGATTTATTTATTTTATCCTATTTTGACTGATTTCATCCCAAGTCACTCATGGTATCCTTTTGGCTTGGCTGTCACGTTAAGAGTGTTTATCTCAGCTCTTTAATCTGTCCAGACGGCCAATTACTTTCTCACGCCATCTGTCAGTGTCTCTCTGTCGCCATCATTGTCACTCTAATACATCAGCAACAGCTCTATGTCTCTCTTTATGCAGGCATGGGCAAACGGAGTGAGGAATGAGTCATAATTCATTTGTGAATAGTGATTTACAAGATTTTTTTTTTTAACTGACAGCAGAAAGAGCCATTGATGGTGAGGAGTTTGAGTGAATGTTTTGAAGACGGCCAAGCTGCTCCCAGTGATTCCTCAACTGGTTCCTCAGCTTGCGCTTCACATGTGTTTGGGAGTTACTTATATTCTGATCCAAAAGGATTGTGCCTTTATGGAAATGACCGCTGTTTCTCTCTTTCTCCCAGCCTCTCGCGTGTATAGAGATCAGACCGACCTACGTCTCGTGGCTCGGAAGGAAAGACGGACAGGTGAGCTGATTCACCAATGGGGTGAGCGGCTCGGCACTGTCGGAGAGCTGCTGAATCTTCTCGAAGAGCTCCAGCTGCTCAGAGCCCGTGACGTCATCCTCAGCTGTGAGTCACGCACACATTGAGCACTCCGGCTTATGGCTTAGTTGTTGGGCACCATCAGGTTTATCAGCCCTATGAATTCGGGGTTTTAAAAAAATTTCCTCCTAAATCTCCAAGTTGGTGTTTTGGTACCTGCTCCACTAATTTTAGTGTCCGATGGTGATTGTTAAATTGCTAGAGAGTTTTTACTGATTATAGCTCCTACTATTTGATTCCTGCAAATTGTCTAATCACTATTTTTGGTGGTCTATTTAACAAAATTCTTTGGCATTGTGTTGCTCTTTAACATTTGTTTAGATTATTGCTATTTGTAATTACGATAATTATGGGTATTGTTTTTGTCCAGTTTCCCATGTTCTTGCATGTCCGCGTCGGCATTCCCACCATTTCTGGACCATAATTCAGAAACTGTTTGATGCATTTCATGAAAATTTGCACACATTTTACAAAACCCAAAACCAGTGAAGTTGGCACGTTGTGTAAATCATTGATAAAAACAGAATACAATGATTTGCAAATCCTTTTCAACTTATATTCAATTGAATACACTGCAAAGACAAGATGTTTAATGTCCAAACTGAGAAACTTTATTTTTTTTTGCAAATAAACATTAACTTAGAATTTAAAGGCAGCAACACATTGCAAAAAAGTTGGCACAGGGGCCTTTTTACCACTGTGTTACATCGCCTTTCCTTTTAACGACACTCAGTAAACGTTTGGGAACTGAGGAGACCAATTTTTGAAGCTTTTCAGGTGAAACTCTTTCCCATTCTTGCTTGATGTACAGCTTGAGTTGTTCAACAGTCCGGGGTCTCCGTTGTCATATTTTATGCTTCATAATGCGCCGCACATTTTCAATGGGAGACAGGTCTGGACTACAGGCAGGCCAGTCTAGTACCCGCACTCTTTTACTATGGAGCCATGCTGTTGTAACACGTGCAGAATGTGGCTTGGCATTGTCTTGCTGAAATAAGCAGGGGCGTCCATGAAAAAGACATTGTTTGGATGGCAACATATGTTGCTCCAAAACCTGTATGTACCATTCAGCATTAATGGTGCCTTCACATATGTTGCACATGCCTTGGGCACTAATACACCCCCATACCATCACAGATGCTGGCTTTTGAACTTTGCGGCTGTAATAGTCCGGATGGTTCTTTTCCTCTTTGGTCCGGAGGACACGCCGTCCACAGTTTCCAAAAACAATTTGAAATGTGGACTGGTCAGACCACAGAACACTTTTCCACTTTGCATCAGTCCATCTTAGATGAGCTTGGGCCCAGCGAAGCCGGCGGCGTTTCTGGGTGCTGTTGATAAATGGCTTTCGCTTTGCATTGTAGAGTTTTAACTTGCACTTGCAGACGTAGCGACGAACTGTAGTTACTGACAGTGGTTTTCTGAAGTGTTCCTGAGCCAATGTGGTGATGTCCTTTACACACTGATGTTGGTTTTTGATGCAGTACCGCCTGAGGGATCGAAGGTCACGGGCATTCAATGTTGGTTTTCGGCCTTGTCGCTTACGTGCAGTGATTTCTCCAGATTCTCTGAACCTCTTGACGATATTACGGACCGTAGATGATGAAATCCCTACATTTCTTGCAATAGCTCGTTGAGGAATGTTGTTTTTAAACTGTTCGACAATCAGCTCACGCATTTGTTCACTAAGTGGTGACCCTCGCCCCATATTAGCTCATTTGGAATTTGATGCCTGCAACATGTTTCAAAAAAGCTGGCGCAAGTGGCAAAAAAGACTGAGAGAGTTGAGGAATGCTCATCAAACACTGATTTGGAACATCCCACAGGTGAACGGGCTAATTGGGAACAGGTGGGGACCATGATTGGGTATAAAAGCAGCTTCCCTGAAATGCTCAGTCATTCACAAAGAAGGATGGGACGAGGGTCACCACTTAGTGAACAAATGTGTGAGCTGATAGTCGAACAGTTTAAAAACAACATTCCTCAACGAGCTATTGCAAGAAATTTAGGGATTTCATCATCTACGGTCCGTAATATAGTGAAAAGGTTCAGAGAATCTGGAGAAATCACTGCAAGTAAGCGACAAGGCCGAAAACCAACATTGAATGCCCGTGACCTTCGATCCCTCAGGCGGTACTGCATCAAAAACCAACATCACTGTGTAAAGGACATCACCACATGGGCTCAGGAACACTTCAGAAAACCACTGTCAGTAACTACAGTTCGTCGCTACATCTGCAAGTGCAAGTTAAAACTCTACAATGCAAAGCGAAAGCCATTTATCAACAGCACCCAGAAACGCCGTCGGCTTCGCTGGGCCCGAGCTCATCTAAGATGGACTGATGCAAAGTGGAAAAGTGGTCTGTGGTCTGACGAGTCTACATTTCAAATTGTTTTTGGAAACTGTGGACGTCGTGTCCTCCGGACCAAAGAGGAAAAGAACCATCCGAACTATTATAGGCGCCAAGTTCAAAAGCCAGCATCTGTGATGGTATGGGGGTGTATTAGTGCCCAAGGCATGTGCAACTTACACACGTGAAGGCACCATTAATGCTGAAAGGTACATACAGGTTTTGGAGCAACATGTGTTGCCATCAAAGCAAACTCTTTTTCATGGACGCCCCTGCTTATTTCAGCAAGACAATGCCAAGCCACATTCTGCACGTGTTACAACAGCATGGCTCCGTAGTAAAAGAGTGCGGGTACTAGACTGGCCTGCCATTAGTCCAGACCGGTCTCCCATTGAAAATGTGTGGCGCATTATGAAGCGTACAATACGACAACGGAGACCCAGGACTTTTGAACAACTTAAGCTGTACATCAAGCAAGAATGGGAAAGAGTTCCACCTGAAAAGCTTCAAAAATTGGTTTCCTCAGTTCCCAAACGTTTACTGAGTGTCGTTAAAAGGAAAGGCGATGTAACACAGTGGTAAAAAGGCCTCTGTGCCAACTTTTTTGCAATGTGTTGCTGCCTTTAAATTCTAAGTTAATGATTATTTGCAAAAAAAAAATAAAGTTTCTCAGTTTGAACATTAAACATCTTGTCATTGCAGTGTATTCAATTGAATAGAAGTTGAAAAGGATTTGCAAATCATTGTATTCTGTTTTTATCTACGATTTACATAACGTGCCAACTTCACTGGTTTTGGGTTTGTACAAGTAACCACCAGTCATGGACACTAGGCCACGTGACGGATGCTAGGCGAGGTCGCAGCTATTAGATCCCTCTGATCTACTTGTTTTGCCTTTAAAACAATCTCTAATTATTACTGGTATTAACAGTAGTAGTCATGGTAGTAGTAGTATTGTTATTAGTATCATTATTTGTGGTAGCAGTGGCAGTTGTGTTGTTATTATTATTATTATTAGTAGTAGTAGAAGAATTATTATTGACCTCATCTTAGTATACTGTCGAAGTCAAAGAGAACTGTAGTTTGCACCAAGGCTGTTGCCGCCGGCCCTTTAAAGTCTTCGTTGAGCATGTACTGTGTGCTGGTAAAATCATAATTCTTTTGAGAATCATATTGAAAAAAATCTGGTATTTATATATACTTTTTTTTTTTTTTGGTCCAGGGAGTCCTGTTTGTCCCGCTCCACAGATGGTAAGTGCTGGTGCCTTTGATAAATGGTACTGCAATTAATGATAATTATTGCTGTAGTATTCACGTTTTACTTGTTTGTATTATATACTGCGTTAATAAGTATTTCGACTATTACAAAATTGTTGTAATTTTTCCTCTACACCATAATTGTGGATTTGAAATATACAAATCAGTATGAGATTTGATTGTAGGCATTCAGTCTGAATTCAGGAGGGACACAGTATTGCATTAACCATTTAGGAATTACAGCCATTCAACAGTCTTCCTATTTTCAGAGGCGCAAAAGTAATTGGACAGTTGACTGACGAGCCGTTTCATTGCAATGTGTGGCCTGTTCTCTCCTTTATTTCTGCTCGTATTAAGTGGATAGGACATCTGGTGTTCACTCCTAGTGTTGAATTTTCATTTGATAGCTTGATGGGAACTTTGAATATGTCAATGCAAGCGAGGGAGGCCATCATTATGCTGAAAAACCAAAACATACCTATTGAAGAGGGAGCAGGAACTTTAGCAGTGCTCAGTTTAACGGTTCTCCAACAGTAGTAATGCAGTGACAAGCTCAGCAACGTCAAAAAGTCTGCGGAAGAAGGCTTAAGTGGATGATGGCAAAATTCTTTCCCTGGTGAAGAAAAACCCCTTCCCAACATCTAGAAAAATCAGGAACATTCTTCAGGCAGTTGGCATATCCTACAATCAAGAGACACCTTCATGAATGGAAATTTGGAAGGTTGACCAGAGGGTGCAAACCACTGTTAAAAACACTCAAGAACTGAAAGGCCAGATTAGATTTTGCCACAAAACATCTAAAAAAAAAGAAATGTCTGCTCAGTTCTGGAACCAGGGTCTTTGGTCTGATGAAACTTGCACAGGGATGATTGGAGTAGAGCAAGGTGTTGAAGGAGAGGATCAACTCATCCAAAGCGTACCACATCATGGGCTCTAATTTCTTGGCACAGCGCAGGGTGGCGCAGCGTGGCATAGCTTGACGCAGCCCACGCAGTGGTAATTTCGTCCGGCGCAGCCTGAGCAGTGGTAATTTCGTGAGGTGCAACACCGCGCGCAGCCTTTGGTAGATGAACGTGTGCCGAGATGGGTGTGGCGGCGTAATAGGGGGAGGTGTCACATATTCATCAAGACGCAGTGACAATTTCATAGAAAAAGTCTTCGCTGCAGTTGGGCAGAAAGCTCGCCTGCTCCAACCTGGTTTACTTTCTGCGCAGTGGTAATTTGGCAGTCCGGCGCACGGTGCGCATTATTGTGCCTCTCTCAGGCAAGTTTCCAGAATGTCAGGCACATTTCAATGCAATAAATAATTAGAGCAACCACTGTTTAATGTAACTATCTGGATCAGCACATAAATTATTGTATCGATATCGATTGTCCTGATGTCAGATCAAAGGAGGTTGGCACTCGTAATGGAAACTCGACCTGACTTTATCAATGCAGATGAATCTGTGATGCAAATTAACAATTTCACTTTCTCAGCCAACCATAAACTGCCTCGGCATCAGGTAGTTCGTAAATATAATGCTTGCGTTCTATGCTCAGTAAAGCCGCTTGCACACTGGACGCGAAACAAATTTTTCGCATGACTGATTACAAAGTCAAGGCAAAGACGCGATAGTCGGACTGGGTTTTAATATGGCTCCGTGTCCGAAAGTCATAAAAGGTCTAATTTTTCGAGTATTCCAGGAATCATTAGATGTGCAAACTTGGCCATGTTTGTGTTCGACCTTCACAAAATGCAAATTGATTGCTATCGACTTTTCTTGGTCTTTTTATTCGTCTGTTTTCTTCCGTTGAAGATGGACAACAGTCTTTATTCTGTCTCTCTTTTGAAAATTAGACAGATGGATCGAACAGATTCACGCTTAATTTCCACATCAGAGATAAAATAGTGCTTGGAGTCAGTGAGCAAATCAATTTCATGACCATTGACACTGTGAATAAATGATCTGTCCGACGCGAAATGCAAAATATTACATGTCCGGCAGCCGGCAAAAAGTAAAAGTATTAATATGAGAACAGATTTATGATGAAATAAAGAATAAAACTAGGCCTATGCCGTCAGAGGTGACGGCTGGGGCTATATCTTTGAACGGCCCCAAGCCTCCAAATCCCCAATCCTTGAATAGACCTTGAATAGACTTTCATTTTAACTTAATTTCAGGTCAATCGGTCAAATGGTTCTGAAGATATGGCCTAAATGGTCATTTTTCATCACAAAGCACCACCTGGTGGCAAAATGTTGAACCATACAGGTATGATGTCATCATGTGACACGTTGTGAGGTCATGACCTTGCAGTAGCACATAGTTCCATGTCAATTGGAGAAATGGTAAATAGCAAAAATGGTGAATTTTATGTGACAAAGCTCCACCTTGTGTCAACATTTTGAACAAAACAGGTATAATGTCATCGTGCGACACATCCTCAGGTCATGACCTTTCATTTGCACTTGATTTGAGGTCAATCAGACAAATATTTCCAGAGATATGATAAAACTGGAAAAATCACTGTTTTTTGGCCCCTGGTGGACAATCTAGAAATTTTAAATTGTCCAAAATCGAATCAGTTTTTCCTCTTTATGATACTTACTTATATGCAAAACTTGGAATTTCTAATTGCAATATTACTGCAGTTATCGCATTAACATGTAAATCAGTTTTTGGCCCCTGGTGGCCAATCTAGAGATCGTAAATTGTCCAAAACCGAATCAGTTCTGCCTCTTTATAATACTTACTTATATGCAAAAGTTGGAATTTCTAATTGAAATATTACTGTAGTTATCGCGTTAACACTTAGTGTGGCGGCGGCGGTCGAACCAAAAACATAATATACCCCGGAACGGCATTCGGCGTTGGTGGATATAAATATATCATCAACAAACAGAACATCCAGAGAAGATTGCCCGCAAATAAATAAATCGCAGTCTTCATTGGATGTTCTGTTTGTTGTTAAAATGCTTCTGTTTATCCTTTATTATACCCCCCGCAACAAAGTTTAGGGGGGTATACTGGATTTGCTTTGTCCGTCCGTGTGTGCGTGCGTGCGTGTGTCTGTGCGTGTGTGTGCGTGCGTCTGTGCGTCCGGACTTAGATCTCATAACCTTCTCATCCGATTTTGAAAATTTTTTTTCTTGCTGGAAGGTCTATTGACTGTGGTACTGCCCGACTACTTGTTGTTGCGGGGGTATCCTGTAAGCCATGCTTACTGACTAAATCTAGTTTCGTTATCAATCTGTTCTAATCGCCCCCCCCCCTTTTTTTTATTTGGCTGTCTGACACGGAGTATTTTGCATTTAATGTCCGAAAGGCTGGGTGCATTGTCCCGCGCCAATGTCGACTCACTTTTGAGCGGAGCTTAAACAGAAACATTGATTGAAATTCTCGGTACTCATCTTGAAGAACTGAGCCCTCTAATCAAAACATTCATGTTCAATATCTTATTAAAAACAAAAATAGACTGTCTGACACATTGAAACTATCCGACTGTCAAACATGGTGATAAAGTAAAACCCTGTCCAACTTTCGGACACGTAGACACATGCATTCAACGCAATCTGTCGTGCGAAATATTTGTTTCGCTTCCAGTGTGCAAGCGACTTAAAACTAGGCTACTATTATTATCACTTAAGTTTTATCGTTTTTAGTGGGGGAAAGGAATACAGGCTGATTGCTATGATCTCGTACTGAGTTAAGATCACATGGTGAACATAAATGTGTAACGTATCTTGCATTGTTGTCCATGCATGTTAATCCCAAAATTTTAAGCGGCAATATGGTGTAATAATAGGAACATGCGATCCATCCTTTCTCTTGCCAATGATGCAGGCAGAAGAAATAAATGAGTGACCGTCGTATTTCATTCCAACTTCATAAGTTTGAATGATCTGGCATAGTTTCGTTTTGAAATTCCATTCAAGTTCGTTAATGGTAATAATTCAAGAATGCCCAAGCTAGGCAGCTAACTCATATTCTTAATGCTTAAAATAGACTTAAACAGTGCAGAAAACATGCCTGAAACAGCAAAGTAAAATGCGACATTAACGCATCATGCAGATATAGGACAGAGGCTTCTATATTCCAATACATTAAAGGTGAGGAGAGGAGCTCATTTGATTGGTGAAGATTTGACTCGGCTGTGTTATACCCAAACACGCCTTCTTTGCTACTTGTGCCGGAAGGAAGGATGGAGGCGGGACAGAGGAGTACTTGCGCCAGGCTGCACCGGGCACAAAATTGCAACATACGCCTGGACACACCCCGTTGGCGCGGTGCACCCCCCATTCGCCGCGCCTGCGCCTGGTCTACGAATTTAGAGCCCCATCTGTCAAACATGGCAGAGGTTATGTCATGGATATTCTCCAATGGCTATGTCGGTCTCCTGACCTCATCCCAATTGGGCATGCTTTCAGATGACAGAGCTGAAGGCAGAAAGACCCAGAAACGAGCATCATCTGAAGGCAGCTGAAATCCAGGCTTTGCAAAGCATCTCAAGGGGGGTAATGCAGCATCTGGTCATGTCTTAGGGTTTCAGACTTAAAGCTGCAGTTGGTAAGTCCTATAAAAGTGACTTTTTGTCATTTTTGCTAAAACTGTCACTGTGTACAGACAGTATTACATAAAACTAGTTCTCATTTAAACCCACCTACTGCTCCCACTGCAATTTGAAAGAATCGTTTGGTCCGACCAAAAAGAACCAATTGGAGCCAGAATGGTGTCTGACAGCCGTCAAACAGTGCACATGCACCTGCTGCAGACGGCCTCGTCCCCTTTCCTCCTCTGTTCACGCCAGTGCTCAGTCAAGCTCAAATCTCTGAGAGAGGGTTCAGGAGCTTAGAGAAACTAATGGCGCAACAACAACCATCAGCGAGGGGAAAAAATACCGATGCCTCAGTTACCAACAACAGCACACAAGGCTAAGACGAGTAAGAAGAGGAAGCCAGAAAAAAAAAGCACAAAAGAAAGAATTAGACAAAGCCCGGGGTAATTCGAGTGAACATCGGAGTGGCTTTTCAGAGGTGGAGGGAACTTCTGGACTTTTGGAGTTGGCGACTTTTCTGCTCGATAGGTAAACCGCTGCTTTATTCGTTAGTTCACTTTTGCTCCGTAATGCTCTGCAAATAAGCGAGTTTGTGCTGCTCACATGCACAGCTCGAACTAACCCCAGCCCTAACTGGCATCAGTTCAGTTTCACTCTGCAAATAAGCGAGTGAAGGTCGCTTACAAGCACAGTCGCTGTTCGAATAGCCAGCGTCTTGTAATTGTTACAGAACTCCGTAGTGCATATGATGTTCCTGTGATGGTGCATTCCAGATAATGTTGGCTTGTTTCCGATGCTAGGCCTAACGTTACTGGCGTTGTTTTATTAGAAAGTAGCAGGAAATATCTTTATGAAGTGACCTGGCAGTCTTATCGGTTGTGGTGTTGTCATCATAAATATATGTTATGTTTCTGTGCTCTACAGCTAAATGCTGTCATACATTGTTTACTGGCCGTTCAACATGATTCACGACAGTTTCTGTACAAAAAAAAAAACTGCTAACTTACTGAAATAAGCGTGTGCTGGGTTTTTACTGAATACATACTGCTGTAGATTACTTTTCATGTCGACATGATTTATTTCTGCTCGTTTGTTGGCCAGCAGTGTTTACTGTTCATAACAGTAATGTCTGGCCTTGGCAACTTGGTTGCTTGCATAACAGCTCGCGTCCCTTCGAGTGCACGGCAGCCTTCTGGGGGAGGGTCTGCAGGAGTGCAGTGGAGAGGGGAGGGGAAGGGATCTGAAAGTTGCAATTTTTCAAATTTTTATGCCAAGTCCTCTCACTCCTCAAAGTTACCAACTGCAGCTTTAAGTCGGTAATTGCATGGAAAGGATTTTCTTCCAAGTATTCAAAAAAATCCATGTTTATTATTATGTAAGTTGGTCTAATTAATTTTATCTTCTGGTTGTGGAGGGACCATGTATGAAATTGGCTGTAATTTTTATGAAAGGTTTAAGAAATACTTTTGTCAAAACCCCCATCAAACAGAAGTAAGCTGGGTTTGGCTCATTTTTCTGTTGGTCACCCGAAATATTTAGCAAGAATTGCATTGGTGACATTTTACAAATTTTACAGAACCAAAAAACTGTCACAGCACCACCTGTTAGCTATATGCTGAACTATCCATGATAGAAGTATAGTCCTTGGTAACCTATTTGGATGCCTTCTAGAGATTTTTACTATTCTTCGTAATTTGGGAGATAATTGGGAAAATGCACTTAAGCCTATCTAGCATGGGCGAAGATGACCATTTCGAGCACAGCTGCACCAATGTTAAAAAGGCATTTTTAACCCCTTTGGGATAGGAATGAGACTCCAGACTTGGTCAGGAGATGAGCTAGACTCAGTTATTCCAAAGCAAGCAAAAAAAAGTCATTTTTGACCAAATTGTCACTTACACCCTTCATGAGGCCATCGATATTTAACCAATTTAAAATCCTGAGTCATACATTTATGGTTTTTCAAAAATTTAATCTCTTAGCGATTTGATCTGAAGCCATCTCAGAACATTAAGAAAATCTTATGCCCTAATATTTCAATATGAATCTTATAATCTTCAAGATTTTCTCATTTCAGATTATTTGGTGCATTAACTTTTCTAATGTGGAACTGCCATTTTGTAATTGTATATTTCAGCACTTGTCTTGTTTGCTACTCGCTTATACTGCTTCTCGTTCACCAGTCTTGTAAGAATTTGCCCCGACCACCTTCCAAAGAAAACCTGGGAGAAAATCAACAAACCCAACAACTCCGTGAAAGAGGTAGTGCTTCTGCTGGCCTTGCTTTCATGATCTAGAACAGCTCGCTACTCCGATAGCCATCACTTGCTTATATATATTTGTATGATTAACTGTGTAGTGCCATTTGGTGGCAGTTAAACTTATTTGGATGGCAAGAACCCGTGCTGATCACACGTGAACATGCAGCATGTAGTTTTCATCCAGTTTTTATATGAACTGGAATAAGAAGTCTGTACAAAAAAAGCTTAGATTCATCAGTGATTTTGTGTGCTGAATTGTTCAAATCCTACTGGGTGAATATTTCCCCGTTGACAAGATAATCACTATTCCTGACAAGTCATATCATTGTACATAACTATTTTAATGCTGCTTCATGATCAGTGTTAGTTGTGTGAAATCTGTTGATTTGTGCCAAATTAATGTCAGTTGACTGATTTTTTTTTTTTTTTTGAATAAATTCTAGAATAAAAGCTTGGTAAAATCAGTAAAATTTTCTTAAGATTTGTTCCTGATTGTATCTCCCTGACGACGATAGTTGGGAGATACTATGGTTTAGTTCCCCGCCTGCCACTGCAGCTGCAGATATTTTCTGTTCCAGGCTCTGGAGGCCTAAAAATTTATAGAATTTTTCTTTAAATTTCCATAGTCAAAGATGTTTATTTGGCAATGCTTAAGATCAGTTCTCGGCAATTTCCGACATCCTTTGTCGAAAACACAAAATCTGCAAAAAAAATTTTTTTCTTCTCATTTTGAGCCGCATTTACATATATAGGTACATGTACAGAGATGCATATCAATGTCATCGCAAGAGTAAAAAACGGTAACATTGTAACTGTAAATATTTGCAAGTGATCTCTCATGGGGATCGAGGAGATGCATGACTCGGTCACTGCGGCGACCAAGTTACCTGGTTTTTTCAGTGCATTTTGAAATCGTGTGTTTTCGATTCCTGGAAGAGGGACTTCAATGTTAATTCATTTCTGTCCCTTTCATTAAGTGCGCAAGCTTTTGCCGAAACCAGGTCCTCCACCATCGGGTTTGCAGTCCAGGGAAGAGTTCAAATCCTCCACTGTTCCACAGGTGTTTTTCTGTCTTTGTCATAAAATTGGCTTTTTTTAGAGTTAGTCTAAATTAAAACAAATTATATTGGAGTCAGAAGATGACATAGGACGATACTGCACAAATTGTATAAAAAGTCTAATGCTAGAAATCCTTTGATCATTTCAAACAAAGTGCTCTTATCTTCTAACGCAGTTGATATGGTTTTATTCAGACTAAATTTGTCCCCCACCACTCAAGGAGTAGGTCAGGGGATAATTAATTTACGCTGCGTCCATCCGTCTCTCTGATCTTTCGCGGGAGACTTTTGCGGTCTTTGACCGGCTT
The DNA here is from genome assembly GCA_029721435.1 of Gymnothorax reevesii. Taxonomy (NCBI): domain Eukaryota; kingdom Metazoa; phylum Chordata; class Actinopteri; order Anguilliformes; family Muraenidae; genus Gymnothorax; species Gymnothorax reevesii. Next base: position 61,558,610 of record CM056585.1, read on the forward strand.
CTTGTCACTTTTGTTTCAATTGATTTGGCCTGTCTCCTTGCTCTTTTTTGCGATTACAATGGTAAGAATCGAATTTTGTGGTTTCTCTGGGTAGAGGCTACAAGTTTTACTTGATTTCCTGAATATCACAATGTAACGATTTAAACTAGTCTGTCCGCACTCAAACTTAAATATATATCAAGTCCTGTCAATTGTATTGTACAGTCATGGTTCATTTATGACATTTACTGTATGAGGGCCATTTTATCATTACATTTTCTTTTTTGGTGTTTGAAATTTTATTTTCCAGTCTGCAGACTCTTTTTGCACGCCAGTAAAGAATGTCACGCAATCCCACAATGCCATGTGCTGGCCCTTTGAGGAGATACAGTTGGGGACAAAAAATTTCTCAGAAGTGCTGCAAATTGGAGAGGGAGGATTTGGGCGAGTGTATCGTGCTACCCTGAGGAACACTGAATATGCGGTTAAGAGACTTAAACAGGTGAGGATCTTCGATCAAGTTATGCCATTGGAATGTAATTTCTGCAGTTTTGAGGTGGGGTTCTTCATTGTGTGAAACTGGTCAAGGCGTTACGCTCAACCCTCACTGGTTATTTTGTAAGTCCTGACTCAAACCTTAGGTGCATCCAGGGGCCCCGTCAAATTTGAAGGAAAAACATTTTACGTGAAGTAAAGGGAATTATATTTTAAAATAGTTTCCAAAATATAGGTATCACTTTTGCTCTTCAGGATGGGCTGGGGATCCACTGCAGTACTTTTAACTGACAGTGCTATCTTTGGCATAATGTGGATTAAGAATGCAAGTAGTCGCTGAACATCAAAGGCACTGAATTTTGAAAAATTAACAGCTTATCAAAATTTTGGGTTTGCTATTGTAGCTGGAAAGAAAACCAGGAGACACGAGTTACATTGATTTATGGGTAATTTTATTGACTTAAAATAAACTTCTTCAAATCCAATCATTTATTTGCACTTTGAAATATACCAGTTATTAACACTACAGAATTTCAGTTGTGGCTTTGCACATAAGAATTTTTAGATTTTTTTTCCCCAAAAGTTATTGCCGTGATTCTGGTTTGAGGTAAGTTTCTTCTCGATATTTGTTGTACCCTAAAAGCCCTGTGCACCTGCTTGAAATCTCAGATATGCTTGGTATGTGGTAGAAAGTGTGGGCCTTGATGTTAATGAGGAGCAGTGAGAAACCTTGCCTTTTCCCTTTGTGCTGAGCACTGATTTTTGTCTCATGATTTATTAGGACTCCCGGCTGAACTGGCGGCTGATGAAGGAGAGCTTCCAAACTGAGGTAGAGAAGCTTTCACGGTAAGACTGCATGATAGAGGAGTAATGAATTCCTCACCTTTGTCCTCCCTAAATGTTTTGTCTTTTTCATGTTTGCATACTGCATTTTGTCTTTATTCTACCTTTTATTGTAACTTTAAATTTTATTGAATCTTGTTCATTTTTTTCTACTTTTAATAGAAAAGTTCATTCAAAAATGGCAAGAAGAAGTAAGTACTAATATTTAAAGGGGAACTCTGGTGTGAAATTGACTTGGGGTGTATTGAAACATGATAATGAGTACTCCCTTTTGTCGAATACCCCACCTCCGTACACACCCAACATTTCCAAATACAGGGCTTAACTGAAGCTCCCAACAGGCTTACAATGATAGTGAATCGGGCATAACGTTGCCATGCAAAGAAATCGCTATTTTTACATCATTAACAAGGCTCAAAGTAGCTCTACACTTATTTGGTAGAATTCCGACGGCCCTGACATTTAAAACGAGGCACTGAGAACTTTGAAAATGCAAAGGTAGTTTATTAAAAAAGACTGTGTTTATAGACCGTACCTTGAGGTAGTTTCCCGTCGCCGCCATTTTGAAAATCACGCTAAGTCGGTTGACGAGCACAAACAAATAGGTAGGATAGGGGAACAGATTGCAAAATTAATTTGTTCATGCTTGTCAATCTCCCCTTTGTCTGCCAGAATGACTTCATATTTCTTGTGGACCATCCTTGTGACAAGGTTTACCAAGTTTGCTCAAAGAAGTTAAAAATAATGATTTTTCAAAAATTTTTAGAACTTGTAAAAATGTTGAATTCTACTCAATATTTGCCATATTTCAATGGCCTATAACATTAAAACAATTTGAGATATTGATAAAACCGTCAACCAAAATGACTTTATATTTGTTATGAAACATCCTAGAGACAAGGTCTGCCAAGTTTGCGTGACAAATTTGAGATTTTGGCTTTTTCCATTTTTTTAATGAATTTTTCATTATTTCTGTTAAGGACATCTTCTTTTCATGTTCATATTGCTATTTCTTACATGTCTAACAAATGGAAAATGGCATGGCCTCTCATGATGTCGCTATAATTTATCTCCTGCAAACGTTTACATGTTGTTGGTACCACGACCTTTGACTTTGACAGTGCCGAAGTTTTGCAAAACTTTTCAAAGTTCTTCTAAATTATCTATCTTTTGCCATAGGACTACAGGACCCAAAGCTATATTTTTGATAGCTATAATGGTTTTTACAAAATGGCAGTTAAAGTTTCATGTTTTTTTCAGAGTTTTTGAGATTATTAAGGGTTTTAATGGGGCGGAATGTTCAGCGGGAGATGGCAGTTACACTTCCAACTACTACCCTGAAAATTATCCAAAAAAATCTCTGACAACTTCTCTTAAATCCCACAATTTCCAACCTACAGAGAGAAATTGTATGTCGAAACGTAGAGATCCTTTGTGACTCATTGTGGCATGACTCATGTTTTTTGGGCTGGGCCGCGAATAGCGGCCAGGCCCCTATAAACGCGAATGTTGCTGAGTGAGTGAGTGAGTTCAATGATTGGCTGGCCAGCGGGGAAGAAGTTTAGCGATTGGTCGGTCGACGGGGAAGAACTTAAATGATTGGTGGGCTGACGATTGGCAGGCTGGCTGTTCAGCGATGGGTCGGCCGGCGGGGGAGAGCTTCAACGATTGGTTGGCCGACGATTGATTGGCTGGCTGGTTGGCTGGGCGTTGACGTCATTCGTAAGTAATATGTTTGGTGTACAAGGGCGCCCCTGCCTTTACAGCACTTCTCGGTGGCGGCTGCAGACATACAGCACTCTTAATGTAACATTAGCTTAAAACTGTAAGAATTAAGACAGAAAAATAAAATGCAGTGTTTAGAGGTACGGCAGTTTTATGGGCACGGCTGTCGATTTGAAGGGATTAGGATAAGGATTAGTTCTTATGGTTAGGGTGATGCTTATGGTTAGGGGTCAGGGGTCGGTTAGGGCAGGGTTTGAAATTGGGCCTGCCGTACCTCTCTACATTGAAATGCATTGGAAAACTGCCGTACACGTAGCAACTGCCGAAATAAAAACATGAATTAGGTTAAAACTGTTTTGTGCAATCCATGTCTAAAACCTTTGTTTAAAAAATTTTGGGGTTTTTTTTTATTTTTATTTATTCTTTTTTTTTTTTTTACAATTTTAATTATGTATTGAGGGAATGCTTTCTCAAGGAAGCGGAGGGCGTTGACACAAACGCAGTGCGAAGTAAAAACGGCAAACGACAGCAAGCAGAGAGGGATATGTTTTTCCTCTCCTGAACAATCGGAGGCAGAGATGGTAACTTCTGGTGACTCCTCACACTTTATTGTGCCATATATTTCCTGACAAAACGCTAGCCAGCAGAATCCACTGAAAACGAAGAAATTCATAACCCCGACGATTTTCCTTTCTGAACTGAATATGGAGCATTCACTCACGCAAACACACTCTCTCCCATTGGCTGGCGGCGCGTAAGCTGCAGTCACAAGTCCCAAACAGGGACGCCAAAATTTTTAAAAGAAAACTAAAGTACCTGATGCAAACGCTTATGTTACTCGTGGACACAAGGACAGTGATGAAAATTTTGTATTGTTGTAGTGTTGTTCGAATTCTTTTCATCCACTTTACAGTGGACTATAAAATACCCATAATGTACAGCGGAATTGAGTGAGCAAGCGATTTACACTAAATTGTAGTGCCGTATACCACAATACACATCGGTTGTGTTTTTCCATAGAAGAAGAATGTGAAGAGCGAGGTGGCTCCCCCTCCAGAAATACATTCTCACATGTTCCCGTGAAGCTGCTTTCACACGGGACGCGAAACAAATTTTTCGCACGACAGATTGCATTCGAAGTCGATGCAAAGACGCGAATACGCACGTTTTTGGAGTATTTGAGTTTTTGCATCGACTTTGAATGTACACAACTTTTTCACATCTATTGTGTGAAAAATTTGTTTCGCGTCCAGTGTGAAAGTGACTTTAGGATGTGAAACACATTGGCATGCTAGCTAGAATATATCGATGTCTCTTTATCTTGCTAGCTAGCTAGCCAAATAGCTCGCTCGCGAGTGTTCCATTGTGAGCGAACTGTAGCCTTTTTAGCTCGCTAGCCAGTTGGCCATGTAGCTAAATACACTGGCGTGCTAGTTATGACACAGTTCGATATCACTCTGGCTTGTTAGCTATACTATTACGTTACTAGCTAGGTAACTTGGCCAACTAGGTCAGTAGCGAGTAAGACTCAAACTATAGCCTTATTTCGTAGGCGTAATCATGACCCAAATTGACGGGCATTAAGTCCTGGGGGGGCTGAATTCCAGAATAGCGGGGCATTAACGGAACGGGAAAAAATATTGCATCCGGTTTGTTTACATGATACTGGGCACGTCCGCTTTCATCACAGGAATGTCCAGCGCATTTGCTGACGCAATAATGTTCAGAAAATTCAGGCGTAGTGTCCGAAATCTGCTTTGGTCATTCCCCATGTAGTGCACTATATCATATACACGATGTAGGGAATAGGGAGTGAGTGGATGAGTGGACGATTTCAAACACAGCTTAGGTTGCACCTAGTCTTGTTTTCTATGTAAATGGACATCAAGCACAGTGTGCGCTGACCAAGTCTCATTGAACTCCACGTTTAGCTCACTTTCAGAACTCAGTTTTTCTGTGTGATGTCGCCAACTGATTCTCAGCTGTTGTTTGTTTAATAAAATTTCAGGTTCTATGATGCCACAGACTCAAACACGGTCACACAAACACACACCTCTGCCTACAACTCCACACACGCCCACCCATCTGAGCTTTGAAGGCCAGCTTTTTAGTTTGAGATATCACGCATTTGAGACTGTAATAATCATTTGAGATAATAAGCGAGTGAGAGTGAGTGATTTATCTTTTCAGATCATAATCTTGCCTGAGATTATAATCATAATCATTTGAAACAAGATTATATTTTGAGATTATACGAGTGATTTAGTAATTTTTTTAAAATGTAAAATATTCTCATAAAGTTTTTCTTCAAAGATTGCAATAATAAAATGATCTCAAAACCTTGAATTGAATTGTTTAAATAACAATAAAACTGTAATTTCATGGAACCCCTTTAACTAAAACTGACTCTCTACACGATAGATCCCTTATGGTAATTATGGAGTTGGGCCACTACAATGAACCCTAACCCTATACTGTCAAAGATTCATGAAGATTGCATCTTTGTCCTAATATTGCATGTGTTGCTGTGTGATGCTTATGTCATCTTGTATGCCTTTAGTCCTATGCACTTGTGTGTATATGTGCGTGTTTACGTGTGTATATTAGCATGAATATATCTTTGTGTATTGTAATGTGGCACTTTTCCTCTGCATGGTAACGGCTCATACTTGACTCCACTCGGATTTTATATCATTTACTCGTTTACTGCTCAGCATTCTTGTTATGGTATGACTCTGAAGCACAAGGAGTGCTGATCAAGTCTCATTGAACTCCATATTAAATTGAGCTCTGAAGGTCAGCTTGTCAGTTGGTGAAATCGCAGTTTGTCGGCTGTTGTACGTTTCACAAAATGTATTTCTATGGGGTGGAATGATCCGAGCCAGAGTGGGAGATGTCCTTGACGCTCTAACTGCCAGACCTGAGAATTCCTCCAAAAAATCTGACAATCTCTTTTAAATTCCACAATTTCCAACCCACAGAGACAATTTATGTCAAAACATAGAGAAACTTGCCCTCTCTCACCCAGTTTGACTCTCACTATGGGTCATGGTTTTTTCCATAAATGGACCTCGAACACAGAGAGTGCCGATCAAGTCTTATTGAACTCCATGTTAAACTGAGCTCTGAACGTCAGTTTGTCAGTAGGGATGCGATATTCAGCCGTGATTTTTTTTTTTAGTGTAGTAAGAACTCCTGCTGCCATGGGGCAAACATCCGAACTCTCCCTTGTCTTCTCCTTTATTCAACCCGATACAGTTTTGAACAAACGGATGCTAAAAGTGCCAAGCATCAGAGGGCATGTAAAATACTTCTGGAAAAAACTTCATTGACTTCAGTGTTTTTTGGTTACGTGCTGAATGGAGCCAAGTGAAGGACTACAAAATGGTCTCCTTTTAACCACTTGGGCTACTCCAATCCTGTTCCCATTTACTTTGCTCAGTTAGCAATCATCGAGTGGATTTGCTTATTTACCAAGTTGAATGAGTCGATAGTACAATTTATAAACATAGCATTTTTGATCGTCGCATTTTGAAATTTAATTGGACATAGAACAGGGCAGATTTGCATGAATGTGATTGTACGATTTTTTTGAGGGCGTACAGTAGGACATTTCGTGTGAAGACTGGTTGTCCTCGTGAACTCATGATTTCCTTATCCACTTATACACACATACGAACGCATTCAAGCGTGGGCGGTCGTGTGATGTCGCCCACAGCCATTCACAGAAGTTGCATGCATGCAAACCTCTATGATACCACAGCTCACTTCTCTCATCTCACTGGTGTGTGCTCTTTTTGCCCTGATCAGCTCTGATTAGTTCCCATACCACTGCCTGAGGCTGCAATGGAGCTATCAATGAATCTTGAGCCTGGTCACCATGCAGGGCTTCTTCACATCCATGCAGCATCTCGTGGCACTTACAAAAATTTCCTGTGTAAATTTGCTAGTATGAAATTGCTGTCACATTTGTTGCTGAATTTTACAGGCTGCTTTTACTTATAAGTAGTGTACCTGTTGTGTTAGTGCCTGCCCTATTCTGATGCCTGAACTTCCCTTTTCTCAACCAACTTCATATTTTTCTGCACATTGCTTTTAAATAGTCATGTCTGTCAAAATAGCACCTGCTAAGTATCAGTCCTCACCATGCCGCTGCTACACAGTGGCCAACAATGTTTCACCGCATGCAGCCTCCAGTCACAGCAGGGTGTTGTTGTGTGGATAGTAATTGGGTTGTAATGATAAATTCTTGCACCATAGATGATGGCCTTCAGCCAGATCTGCCACCTAGGAGCCATTGGCTGAAGAGGTGTTAACCTTGGCAGGCCATTCAAACCCTTCACATGTGCATAGTGGCTGCGCTTTTCCAAAAATATCTTTTTATGCTTCCTAACCTGACGGACTGCCTTCTTTTCTCTGCAGGTACCGACACCCCAACATTGTGGAGTTTGCCGGGTACTGTGTGGGGGGAGGGGAGCACTGTCTGCTGTATGTGTTCATGCCCAATGGCTGCCTAGATGACCGGCTCCACTGCCAGGTAAAGGTGCGACTTACATACTCCAGATGAGTGTAGTAAGTTAGTGATTTCAGAACTCAAGATTTTGTCCCATTTGGGAATGGTCCCTTTACCTGGCCCTGACGACCCGTAGGGGGGGCTCATTTCTGTGGTCGCTCAGCACTTCAGTATCAGCAGTTCGGCAGTTGATTTGACTGCTAGCTGGTTTCTGGGGTCCCAGTTGGTTCGTGAACTTTATGGAATGAAAGACTAGTATCTGTGGTTCTCATAGACTATGATTTGGGACTACAATTTTATAGTATTTAATGGACAGAAATAAGTATTGTCTTATTATTTTGTGATGTCAATATTTTATCTATATGTTGTCTGGTTTATGATAAAATGCCATTGCCTGTTGTTTTTTTTTTCTTTCCAGAGCAGTGCCGCCCTCTCCTGGCCACAGCGTGTTGGTATCCTGCTTGGATCTGCCAGAGCCATTCAGTTCCTGCATGTAAGCAAACCGCAGCTCATCCACGGAGACGTGAAGAGGTGAGTCCTTACGAAAGGAAGGTGTGCACACACACCCTGACCCTAGGCCTGGAAAGCCGACTGCAATTTTTCATATTTAAAGTGTCAGTAAGGCCTCCAGAGTTTCATGGCCTTAAAAACAGCTCTGGAAAATATTTATCATAAAGGCAATGGGTTTTTTTTTTTTTTTTTGTGACACCTGGTCATTAGTTTAGTGCTGGGATATTCAAGACTGGCAGCTGGGGCCTGTAGTATGACTGGTTTTAATTGTTTCTTTCCAGTCAGGATGGATTTAAAGCTTAAACTCTAGCTGAATTTACATTTCTGCCTAATCAGTGGCTATAATTGATCAATGAACTACCACATGGAAGGGAAAACCAGCAGTAGTGCTGGCCTCGAGGGCCAGATTTAAATTTCTCAGTGCTGGAGGAACACAGCTGACCAGGGTGAGTCAATATTAATCTTTATTTTCGCACACGCTTTGTTTGTACACATGCAGGAAATGGGGTTTGATTACAGATTGATTAACTGGATCTGTCACCACACGAGGCAACTGAACACCGTCCTTCCATCCATTTCCTAAAAGCAAATTAGCTATGATTTAGAGCAGTGGCCATCAGTCCTGTCCCTGTCTACCATGCTATGGGTTCTAGTTTCATCCTGAATTTGGCACGCCTTATTCCGCTGGCTTTCATTTGGATTGGAGGGAAAACCGCCAGGATGGCAGACCTCCAGGGACAGGCCTGTTTGATCTGGACTCAGTCAGCAGGGGCTCCATGGTTGTGGGTTGAACTGGCACATCATACCAGTGGGGAGGATGCCAACCCTGTAGGACATTGTTTTCTCTCGAGCCTTTGAATTGAGGATCTTTTCTATTGCTTGTTCTAAGCAGGGTTCCTACGGGCACAGGAAATCCTTGAAAACTTTTAAATTTTAATGTGGTGTTTTCGAGGTTTGAAAAGTGTTTGGATTTTGGACAAAGTGCTTAAAAGTGCCGGAAATCTTAAAGTTAAATGCTTGTTTTTCATAAATTGCTATCTGACTGAGTAGTGCGAAAATGAATCTTGAAAATGCTTGAGAAGTGCTGGAAAAGTGTTTGAATTTGACTTCAACAGGGTTCCTTGATCTTACCCAAAGTTACCTTGTGCTTATCAATAGACATTTTTTCTTTTTTCTTTTACCCCAATGGCAAAACTGGAAGCAATGCACTCCGTCTAATCTTAACTGCTATCTTTTGTCTCATTTAGCAAAATAGAAGTCATCAAAGTAAAATATCAAGTCTGAATAGATTGCGAAGAGACTGAAGTAGATTGGCCTGTTTTTATTGGTTTTGCGCTGAGCGTACGCCAACTCAAGAATTTCGGTGCAAAGTAACGTTTCACCGTCTCTCAGCTCCAACATTCTCTTGGGAGAGCACTTGGAGCCCAAACTGGGAGACTTTGGATTGGCTCGCTTGTACCAGGGTGGGAGCAGTGGCTGCAGGACAGCTGGGAAGACCTCCACCGTGGCTCAGACTCAGACGGTGCGCGGGACAATGGCGTACCTGCCGGACGAGTACATCAAGAAGGGAGAGCTGGGAGTGGAGATCGATACCTTCAGCTTTGGAGTGGTGAGTAAACAAGCATGTGAGCCAACACACTGACACAAATGTGGATGCACGTTGACACGTGCACTTAAGGCTGGCATGTCATGGTGCATAACCCGTGTAGTTTGCGTGATTGCGTTCTTTGTAGGTTCTACAGTAATCTCTTGCTGTGTGTCATTTTTAAAAATGGCCGTAGGCATGACCGTCACCTCATTTTCAGACAGCCAGTCGTCAATGGTGCAGCGTACACAACTTTGGGTCGCAAATGACTTTCTTTTAAAAATCTTTTTGAGGAATGCAACATCTATGCGGACGTGGATTGCAACTGTTACAAATTTTGCACGACCCGTACGCAGCATAGGTTTTTTTTTTTTTTTTTTTTTAAATTAACTATGCAGAAGTATGAATCAGACATTACACACAATTGCTTGCCCACACACACTTAAAGCATGAACAGAATGTTGAATTAGAAATTGGCTGAGCCAGGTTTCTGTGACAATATTAAAGTGCTCAATGGTTCTCCCAAGACGAGGATTTTTTTTTTTCCTTGCAAATGGAGCCAGTTTTCTGATTATTCATATAGATCCTGTTTGTAGCTAAAGTACATCTGTTCTGCGGTTAATCCATTTTACGATGGCACTGTACTTATTCAAAATGTTTTCAGGAGTAAAAAGGGTGCATTAAAATGGAAACTTCTTCGGCATATTGAACCCTACGGAACATTGGCACTGAATGGCGTCACTAACAGGAACTGCTTAGATCAGGGGTCCCCAATCTTTCCCAGAAAGGGCCGGTGTGGGTGCAGGCTTTCATTGCAGCTTCATGGTTTCTACTAATCAAGCTTATTAGCAAAGAGTCCAGGGGTTGATTAGTGGTTTCAGGTGTGTAAGTGCTTGGTAGCAATGAAAGCTTGCACCAACGCTGGTCCTTTCTGGGAAAGTTTGGGGACCCCTGGCTTCGATCATACATTAAATTGACAACAACTCAACTACTGTCTTCTCAACGTGAATTGGCTTGTATGAGGAGAGAATGGCTTGGTACAAAAAGTCTGAAGTCAGGTGTTGTACTTGACGGCAGGAGTGTTACACATTGAGGATGGCAGAGGTGCAAGAGCAGAGGATTTATCCACTGTGATCATTCAGGATTTTTCACCTTGGTTTTGTAAATAACTTCTGAGGATAAGAACATGTTCAGTCTTTTTTTTTTTTTTTTCTAGAGAATCATCAAAATCAATTTTTCATTACGGTTGTATCAGTATAATTTGGCGCTTGCAGTGTTGTTAGTGAGTATTTGGTTCTGCTCTCCGGAATATTTGATTTTAAATAAAATTATTAACTGCATAAAACCACCTAATTTATAACACATTAAAATAAAGCGATTATGCTAAGCTTCAAGCTGAAGCACCATTTAATAAAATTGAGGCTTGTGATTTTCGGCATTCGATATGTATACTTCAGAATTCAGTAGTAGCGCCCCGGTGGCTCATTGGTCTAGGCGCTGGTCCCATAAAGGCTGTGTCCTTCCCGCAGTGTCCTGGGTTCGATTCCAGCTCTGGTCCTTTGCTGCATGTCTTTCCCCATTCTTCTCCCCAACTGTCCTGTCTCTCTACACTGTATAACTGTCAAATAAAGGAAAAATGCTCAATAATAAAATAATCTTTAGAATTAATTAGTAGCAGTCATGTCATTTATTAAGATGACTTTAGAAGTTTCAGGGGCAAAAACAAATGTGAACCGCAACCTATTCCATGGTTCATTGGCAGTAAGGCTGTGGACATGGTGGGGTTTGATTCTTCTTTTCCATATTTTACCATTTCCTTCACATGTTGGTTGACTACTTGTCTGATCTTTTCAAAAGACTGTTTTAATTTTTTTTTTTAAATTTGGTCATTCTGTTGAGACTTTCCAGTAATGTGCATCTTGTGCTAAATGCCTTTTTTTCTACTGTACCTTTTAAAACAAGATGGCCCCATTAAGTTATGCAAACTTATTTCTTCTATTTAACTACACTTGTCATGAAAAGTGTTAGGTCGTGAACTCAGGCACACAAGTCCTGAAATGTTAAAGTCAAAGTTATCCATTGTCTTGACTAATTGTGCGTTGAGACCAAGCCAATCTTCAAGTTGGGGTAAACCCACATTAAGTTAACTCACATTTTTGTGGCAGCCGGTGAATTTTCATTTCTGTTTATTATCCAGCTTGAAATGTTTTACATTGTAGTCTTCTCTATATGGTAATCTTTGAAATATAGATGGCCGCATCCTGCAGAGTATTTTTGATCTGTTTGAAAGCTGGAACGGGGTTTGTCTTTAAAGTTGAAGGCAGAACAAAAGCATTAATTGGTTATCCTCTTGTGTGGTTTTCTCCAACTTGCCTGGTCATTTATGATTGCTAAGCTCTCTAATGTACTCTTACTTCACTGGCATTCACACCACATATTTCTTTTCATCCTGGTGTTTGTACAAATGTGAATAGATGGCTTCAGCAGTTTGGGCTCTCTTGTGATTGTGATTCTCCAGATCAGCCACTAGGTGGGGATAAAGATGGCTTTACTCCTTGAGCAGACAATAGTGCTGCATTCACGCCTTAATCAGGTAGTGCAGTAAAAACACCAGTCCTTCCATTCATTTGAATGGAGGTGGTGTGTTTGGGCTGTGGCTGAGACCACAAGGGATGCTTGGAAGGGAAAAAAAAAATATAGCCACCCTGCAGTGAGAGGGTTGAGAGGGAAGCAACTTCTGGGGAAACACAACTTGAACTCACATTATGGTTGCCAGTCGTGCATGCCTGCGATTAGATTGATAGTCGCTCATGGGAGGAAGAACCTTATTTATCATGTAGCATTTTTGCATTCTGTTGTCCACTGAGCATGAAGATGGAAGAGGGGCTGACTGCTGCCTACATGACCTTTCCAGAACTGCACAACCCTGCCACAAGGGAGTCCAAAGATGTTATTTGCCCTGCAGTTGCTTGCTGTAGCATTGCTGGGATTTCTGATTCATATTTTTCTTTGTGCTACAGTTAGCATGGCTAGCAAATTTTAGCAGCATGAATGATCAGTTCACAACATGACATCACAGGAATGGGTCATTTAGTGACCGTCCCACACTGCCACGCAACCCTGCAGGAAATCCTCGCAGTGCCTGATTTGCTGTGAATGCAGCCTAAGTGTTAAGTTGAGGGAAAGGTAATGATTAAGCATGTCTTTAATCCCTCAGGTAATCCTTGAAGTGCTGACAGGCCGCAGGGCCTTGGAAACAGACAGCCGATCCCGGACAATTTTCCTGGTAGGAGAGACCACTTGATTGTGTAAAACTAAATCTGCTAAACTGGGTTGTCTAAAATCTTGAGATGGGCTGTATGCTATGTGCCTATATTGCTCATCCAGCATATGGCTGCTTTAGTATACAAGCAGAGGATAAGAAGCTTAGTAGGGTTCTGAACCATCGCAGTGTGTTGTGGGATGACTATTTTGTGTCCCATGTTTGCTTACTCACTGAATGTAGTATAACAGCGGTATTTTTACCCTGATATTCATTGCATACTGTGGTTTTTGATGTATTAAAGGTGTGCTATGAATGCTACATCTCTTTGTAGAAAGACCTTGTCACTGAGGAAGACGACGAGGAGGACGGTGGATTAGTAAGTACGACGAGTTCTTCGGGGAGTTTGCCGCCAGCTGCGGCCAGATGCATTTCGAAGAAATACATGGACCCACGGATGGCCTCCCCTGGTCCCTCTGGCCCCGAGGAAACCCTCGAATTGTCCTCACTGGCCTGCCGCTGTCTGGATCGCAGGAAAAAGAAAAGGCCATCTATGCAGGAGGTGATGTCCAAATTACCTTGTATGCTTCAGTGAAATTTAAGCAGCTTTGAGCTGTGTTTTCTGTGGTAATTCCTTTATGGCCGGTGTTGAATTTGTTTTCAGCTACAGTAATTAGCAATGTGCTGTTCCTTGCTGTCAATAAAATATGCTGTTGAATTAAACAGCTAGAATAAAATGTTAGCAAAGCATTCAGTGTGTTCCACCTAAAGCCCTTGATTGTTTGCATCAGGTGTTTTGACAGTGGTATTCATCACACATCCGTATCAAGCTGGGGACACTTGAGGAGTGGATTGGGAACAACTGCTCCATGAGGCTATGAGTTTAGTTGAGAGGATGTGCCAGTTTACTCACTTCTCTGTGTGTGTGTGTGTGTGTTCCTCTATCTTGTAGGTTTATAAAATTTTAGAAGACCTCCACTCTCGCCTCCAATCCTCCAGTCAGGAATTTTCCAAAAAGGAGTCCTCTTCTCCCCCCTACAAACAACCGCTTCCCACGGCCCCTCCTGCAGTTTCTCTCCTCCAATCTATAGAGTCCATCACCGATCACCTGTCTAAGTTGGTGCCCCAGGAAGACACCTTCTACTGCCCAGGAAATGCCCTTTCCTCCCTGCCCCCCTCGCAAACTCTGAGCTCTCAGGGGTCTGGGGGCAGCCTAGGGTCATGGGGGCAAGAGGGCCCCTCATCCCAGACCCCCTGTGAATCAGACGACAGCCTGGGGTACCTGCAGTATTTTTCCTCTGACTCGATTTCTGTCAGCCGCCCCTGTCGTGACTACAACATGGCAATGCAGGCCAGTTCCCTGTCCGTCGGTCCCGACTCGGCTGAAGATTGCTGGGGGCCAGCAAAAACTGACACATCACAAAGCAGCTCTCCGTCTGGTAAGAAAAACAGAAGCCGTCTTCTCCTCAACCCTGTTACAAATGTGAGTTTGGAATGCCCTTCTCTGAACATTCTGAGGGCCACTTGTCAATCGCTGACTTTAGTTGGAAAATAACATTCCTAAAAAACGTGCTGGTCAGTTGCCAGAGACCTGGAGCTGAGCTTACACTGTACGAGGAACAGATATTTAACCCGACGGGACCCCGCACACTGCAGTTGGGTCACCTGATTTGTGCGGCAAAGTACTTGCGCTGTACGAGCGCTTTCCGAGAAAGGAGCTCAAGCTGCGCCGCCAAAGTTAGAACATTGAGTGGCCTTTTACACCAACATCATTCTTTGCACTTATTACACTGTTGTCAATTTACACCTGCAGTTGTCAAAATGTTGACAAAAGAAGTAGCATTCAGCATTGCTTTTGTCCACTTTGTCTCCACCATGCATGTATTCATTTGACTAATGTTAGTTTGGCAACTCTGTAACCTTGTTAAAGTACCATTACATTTTTGAAAGTGTGGCGATTATCATTGCCCTTGAGCATGGTCGCTCATAAGTAGTCTATGCGTGTGCCCAAAACTTGAAGTGCCACAAAGTTCTCCGAAAGTAAGGTATGCTTTGAACTATGATAGGATAGCTGGGGGCGATGCACTGTTCAAGGTTAGAGCTGCGCTCTTCCTCTTCGAAGTTGAGTCATGGCTCAGTGCGTACAATACTATACAAGCTAACGTTTTCAGACACGTCTGAAAACAATCAGAACGTCCTTCTGCTCATGTAACGCATGTCGTGGCATCATTCACCCGCACACTGTGTGCAACAAATTATGTCAAGATTTTGGGAATTTGTTGACAACATTGAAATTGTTAATGTTTCAAAATTCATACAGCGTAAGTTCATTTTCATATGAACTGTTCCACTGCTCAACTCATTTCCAGTTATTTGCCTCCTTGTTTCAGACATGGCCAGTGAGAAAATTGTGATAAATGCTGTTAAACAGCGTTTTATCCAGAAGATGGCGATGTACGAGGAGGGCAGGATTCCCATCTCAGTGCTCCTCTCCTCCGAGGACTTGTCTTGTAAGCCTTACCAATACCAGTCAAACTTGCCATGATACCGAATTATCACAGCCAAAAAAAAAAACATTGGCTTAAGCTGAGCTTATGCTGCACAATGAACAGCTCTTAAACTTGACAGGACCCCACAAACTGGGTGATTGAGTCACCTCAGCATTTGTGTGGTGAAGTCTGCTTCATGACAACGGTGCTTACACTGTGCGGCCATGGACAGAATGTTGAATGGCTGTATGGTAAGAGATGTTTCAAACTACTTTGGCATGGCTTGGGACAATGTATTCATTCACTGGTTAGGGTCATAGCTGCATTTTTCTTTCGTAATTGCTTTGTGGCACTGTTTACACTAAATGATACAAGCCAAATTTTTCTGACTTGTCAAAAAAAAAAACAATAAGAACATCCTATTGCTCATCGAATGCGCATGGCAGGAATCTTTTACTTGTGGACAATAAGCGACCAATGACATCTTATTGATGCCAGATTTAGACATGATTTTGAACGTCAAAGTCTGCTGTAAATCCTTTTAAAATCTTGCAGCGTAAACTCAGCTTAAGACATGTTTGTGGGGGGCATTCTATTCTGTATTTTGGGAATATTGCAGGATTTTTGAGTGGGTTTAACTTCCTGAAAATGATTGAAGCGTAAGCCATTGCTAAATTTTTGCATGCCTGCATCATTCCATGTAGATTCTTTTGCACCTTTCTATTCTTCATTTTCGTTAAACTTAAAAGCATGTTTTAATTATGACTTTTTGGAAATAGGTTTACAAATAATTAGAAACTCTGTATATGTAATTGCAGCTTATCTTGTAACCTTCACTGTATTTATCGGTCTCTGAACCAAAGGAATACAAATTCTGGGAACGGAGACTGTGCAGTGACAAGCGCTTTTTAACTCAAGTGGTTGTTGACTGGTTGAATTAAGATGGTGTAAACTCTATTGTCCCCCGTCTGACGCTCGTAAACAATTTGACCCATGACCTTTAGCGGTCACAGATATTGATCAAATTTGACAAAACTTGTAATGCAATATCTTTAACACGTAAACTATTTTGGCATTGCATTTCAGTCCTGCACCCTCAAAAGTGGGGGTTGCAGGGTTTTCATTAAAAAAGCGAAGTTGTCCATTTTATGCCTTTCTAACATGAATAAAGAGCTGAAACTAGGACTGGACGATAAAAAAATCAGGATAATTTTATGTGCGATGAGAATAACCACTGCCATGGGGCAAAAAGATGAGCTTACACGTTTTGTTTTCCACAAATCTTGCCTTATGTGGTCTTGAACAAACAGCTGCCGAACATCAGAAGCCACGCGAAATGCCTCGGGGGGAAAAAAACTTCACTGACCTCAGTATTTATCAATGATGTGCTGAATTGAGCAACATTATGGTCTGCAGAATCATTCATCTTTAAAGCAACAATTCGTTTATCCTTTGCTCAATTACCAATCAAACAGCTGATGCACTCCATTACTAATTAGAGTCGGTAGACTGTCCAATTTATTTAGTAAGCATTTTTGTTAGTGACATTTCGAAATTTACAAAGCCATGAAACATCACAGATTGGCCTGATTGTGTTTGCTAGTTTTTTTTTTTTTGTGGGTTTACATTCGGCCATTTAGTGTGAATTTCAAAATAATTTTCATGTTCCGTTCGATACGCTGAACAAAATGTTTTCCTCCTTCATTGCAAGCTATTTAGGCTCTCAAAAGTTAGCCAAAACTCAATCAAAAGTTATGCGTTACTTTATTTCTAATTAATCTTTTTCAGAAATTAAAATTGCTGCAAACATGCTGCACAGATTTGCCTGAATGTTTTTGCTGGGTATTTTGTTGAGTTGACCTTTTTGTGCAACGTGAAAATTGTTTGAATACGCTTAACCAAATGTTTTCCTCCCTGTGCATATTTTTGGATTCTTAGAATTCAGGGCCATCTTAAAATTAATTTCTTTACTTTTAATAATTTTTCAATATTATGCAAAAATTATATTATGAGAGATATAATTCAGAGGAAGATGTTTTCCTAATTATTCAGATTATTGGCATTCTTTCAATCTAACATGGCAACTTAGTCAAGTCTGTCTGCTTCTCATTATCACTTCTTAATCGTTATAGGGTACCTATTGGTTTTGATTTGTCAGTTGGCTAAATATATCGCTTGATTTTTAGTGAGACAAAGAAGATGGGAATGGATTTAGGATGGGCCAATTATGCCATACAAGGTGATGGAAGCTGTACAACCTTGCTCACGGTTGGTTGACTTGAAAGCACAATTTTTCTCATGGAAGCATGTAAAATGGCCTCTGATTTTTGATTACTGTTTGTTCAAGACCACATCAGGGGTGTTTTCAGCAACTCTCTCATGTTGGCAAATGTGATTGTTAACCTAATCTACTCTGATGAACATACTGTTTTCATTGGAAGTTATTTAGCCTAAAGTACGCCATTGAATGTACAGTTTTAGTTAGCGGTTAACAGACAACATGGCGAGTGAATCAAGCCCAACTCACTGAGAATGCCCTGGCACAAGCTGCACTGAATAAGCTGCTTGTCCACCGCGTTGCTGAATGTTAGCCGCTGACCACTTCCTCAGTGTTATCTTCTGTTTCCTAACGTTCTGTGCAATTATTACCTCCGCCAGGAGGTTATGTTTTTACTTCCGTTTGTTTATTGGTTGTCGATTTCGACAACCATGTCACTTTGTTCCGTTAGTCATCTGTCTGTCTGTTTGTTAGCAGGATATCTCAAAAACGGCTTGATAGATTTCAACCAACCTTCGCAGGATGTTACAGTAGCATGAGGTACAAGTGATTAGATTTAGGCATATCGAGGCCAAAGTACAGCTGAAATATTGGCCAAAGTAGAAATCCAGCTATGCTGGTGGAGATTTGAAGTCTTTCCGATGGGCCGGATTTCCAATCGGCATGCTTTTGTGTTTTGCTGCCGCCGACAAAAATAACTAATGCAGTTACCTTGGCGTGGCGGAGGTATGCGCTCTACCGAGTGCCCTTAAGCAATATTATACAACCCCAATTCCGAAGTAGCAGGGACAAAGTGTAAATTGTGAGTAAAATCAAAACGCAATGACTTTCAAATCACTCCAGCCAGTATTTTCTTCACAATAGAACAGAGATAATATAGCAAATGTTGAAACTGAGAAATTTTTCAATTTTATCCACAAAATGAGCTCATTTCAAATTTGATGGCTGCTGCAGGTCTCAAAAAAGTTGGGACGGGGGCCTGTTTACCATGGTGTAGCATCCCCTCTTCTTTTTAATACGGAATGGAGGCATCTGGGCATTGAGGAGACAAGTTTCTTGAGTTTAGCCATTGGAATTTGATCCCATTTTTATTTAATACAGGCTTCCAGCTGCTGGAGAGTTTTTGGTCTCCTTTGATGGACTTTTCATTTAATTAGGCGCCAAATGTTCTCAATCAGTGAAAGATCAGGACTGCAGGCAGGCCAGTTCAGCACACAGACTCTTATGCTATGAAGCCATGCTGTTGTAATAGCTGCAGTATGTGGTTTTGTATTGTCTTGCTGAAATTCACAAGGCCTTCCCTGGAATAGTTGTTATCTGGAGGAGAGCATATGTTCTAAAACCTTTATACCTTTCAGCATTCAAGGTGCTTTTTAAAACATGCAAGTATCCCACACCATATGCACTAATGTATCCCCATACCTTCAGAGATGCTGGCTTTTGAACTGAACGCTGATAACAGGAGGGGTGGTCTTTCTCCTCTTTAGCCCGGAGGACACGACGCCCCTGATTTCCAACAAGAATGTCAAATTTGGACTCGTCTGACCACGGGACACTTTGCCACTTTGCTACAGTCTATTTTAAATTAGTCTTGGCCCACAGAACACGGAGGCGCTTCTGGATCATGCTCAACAATGGCTTCCATTTTGCATGATAGAGTTTTGGGTGGCATCTGTGGATGGCACAGCAGATTGTGTTTACAGACAGCAGTTTCTTGAAGTATTCCTGGGCTCATTTAGTAATGTCTATGACAGAATCATGCCGGTGAGTGATGCAGTGGCATCTAAGGGCCCGAAGATCACGGGCATCCAGTAAAGGTCTTCGGCCTTGTGCCATACGCACAGAGATTTTTCCAGTTTCTCTGAATCTCTTGATGATGTTATGCTCTGTCAATGATGGAGACCTTCAAAGCCTTTGCAATTTGACGTTGAGGAATATTGTTAAGTATTCCACAATTTTTTTACACAAACCTTCACCGGTTGGAGAGCCTCTGGCCATTTTTACTTCTGAGAGACTCGGCCTCTCAAACATCCCTTTTATAGCCAATCATGTTACACACCTGATGCCAGTTAGCTCAATTACTTGCTAAATGTTCTTTCAGCTGATTCTCTCATATATTAATTGCTTTTTCAGCCCTTTTTTGACTGTGCCCCAACTTTTTTGAGACCTGTTGCCGCCAGAAAATAAGCTCATTTTGTGGATAAAAATGTTAAATGTCTCAGTTTCAACATTTGAAATGTTATCTATGTTCTATTGTAAATAACATATTGACTCAGGTGATCTGAAAGTCATTGCATTTTGATTTTATTCACACTTTACACTTTGTCCCAACTGTTTCGGAATTGGGGTTGTATTATCCACTTGTCCTAGGCCATACATTTAAAGTTCTGAGGCAAAGGTC
Source organism: Gymnothorax reevesii (assembly GCA_029721435.1). Classification (NCBI taxonomy): domain Eukaryota; kingdom Metazoa; phylum Chordata; class Actinopteri; order Anguilliformes; family Muraenidae; genus Gymnothorax; species Gymnothorax reevesii. Next base: position 61,578,690 of record CM056585.1, read on the forward strand.
AAAATAGTAAGTAACTGCTCACCACGTTTCGAAATTGATCCTAGTCTCGAGTCAGACACCAGATGATTTGGACAACGGTCCCGCTAGGCGGGAGTAATTTTTTTGTATAGATTTTAACCAAACTTTGCAGGATGTTACAGTAGCACATGAGGAACAAGTGATTACATCTCGGCCAAGGTACAGCTGAGATATTGGCCAAAGTTCAAATCCAGCTTTGCTGGTGGAGGTATGGGCTCTCACAAGTCCAGCTCTAGTTTTTATTATGCTTAAAATTATTACAATTGGGTCATTCCATGTTAAATCAACCAATTTTCTCAAAAGTGAAAAAGTTGATGTCTCAGAATTTCTTCAAATTTTAACCAGTTGTAATGACCCAATTAAAGTTTTGCTCCAGCCCGAGCTGAAACTTGATATGCAAGTAAAATACAACAAGTTTCCACATATAAATGACAAGTTTTTCAGAAATTGTCAAAAGAACCGATTACAACCTTTGACATTGCGCCACCCTAATAGGCTCCTTTTTGAACAACCTGTCAGTCACGAATATTTATCAAATTTAATGAATCTTTTCATACAGCATTTTCAGAACATAAACCAGTTGACATTTAATTTCCGCCTCGTACCCCATTCCTGAATAGGCATGGCAGGATGACAGACCAGTTGAGTTTCAGGTTCACTTGAACCACTTCTGTTTGTTTTGTAATCTGTGCCATGTTTTTGAAATTACTGGCTTTTGTGGCTGTGCTGTAGAATGAACTAAACTCTTTACTTGCTGGCCAGAGTGGCTTATTTATTCTGAATATCCCTGCCATTCTCAACATTTAATCAGCTGCATCACCCTTTACAAGACAACACAACCTGGTTGATTAACCACCAATTTTAGCTACTAAATTGGGAAATATTATCAGCTGCAATCCAATTTTTTTTTGGTGTTTTTGGCTAGTGGATGGTGATGTCTCAGGCAAATAATTTGCAGTTCCTTTACCAGATGTCTTGGCTGGCAGTTATCATGAATGCAGTGCAGCTTGCAACTGAAAAGTAGTTATGACCTATGTTTGGGAAGCAGAAGTCAATAAATGATGTTAAAATTTCCAAATGTCATAGGTTAAATTACTATTTAACTTTTTATGCGCATTAATATGTTACATTTATTTGAATTCCGGCACAGAACAACCTTAAGTAAAGCACGAAAGAACTAGGCTTGCAAGTCTTTCTGTAGCGGAAACTTGCTGAAAATTGTTGTTGAAGTTTGGTGACTATAGCAACTTTTCAAATGTAAGTTTGATTGTTATTTCGTTAAATGTTGAATGTGGTCTGAGACTAATGAAAGAATTTTTGCATGTAATGATACATTTACAGCGGCGAGACTGCTGAATCTGCAGCCTGTGCAGTACTTTCATGGTCTAACTTAGAGTTACTGTGTACTGTCAGCAAACGTTTTTTTTCTCCCATTATCATCTTTAGAGATTCCAGATGTAAACAATATCTTATTGTCTAGACAAAAATTGACAAAACAATGTTTTTCTGTCTTAATTGATGACATTTTCATGCAGTTAAGAGCAGGAAATGGTTCGTCTTTGAGGTATTAGTTTTTCTGCATCTGGCACTGCACCTAAATTGATAAGACAAACCAGGAAAATATAATAATATTTACCTCAGGGAGAGTAATAGTAATAGATGCAGTTAGTTGTAATATGATCTGAACTTGCCATGTTGGTTACAGACAAAAAGAACTTATTAAAAGCATTAACATTCCTTTGTTATTGTTCACCAAAACACTGGCCATCGTCACGATTGTGCAGTAACTGGGGGGGGGGTTGCATAACATTTGCTAACAGAACTAGCTCAAACTAGGAAAAAAAACACATTGGTTATCTAATGTGTGTTTTACTTTTGTATTTGATTTTATTTGTGGTTGTTTATTCATGTGGGTAAACTCCTGTTTCATTTTGGATCATGTGCAGGCAGCACTCAATGACTTAAATTTTATTTCTGATGAGTGCTCTTATGTCGCATTAATTCTTACACTTGGCAAGGTCTCTAGGCTTTGGTTTGAGCCTCCACATTCAAATTCTGGTCATTTATACTTTAGTTTTAAACTTTGTTTTAAAACCCACCAAAGATGATGTTGCAGCAAGTGTCGATTTTATTTGGCTGAGCGTGTCTTAAGGACATTTTGTGAGCAAGGGCCATTTCTGAAAGCAAAAATCTTCAGCAGATTTCTCCGGTTAAAGTATGAATTAAGGATTTTTTTAGTTTTATTGTCAATCTGTTGTCATTTACAGTGCATTTTACTTTCTTATAGGTGATGACCCACGTGATCACTGTCGAGAACCAGAGGAAAGCGACTATGATAGCATTGCGGGCGAAAATGGGATGAGCACTCAGAAATATAATTAAGCACACAAAAATGCATGAATCTGTATCGCACAAAGACAATTTTACCTGTCGGTGCCCCAAGCACATTTTACACATTCCTTGTATATCTTTTCATATAAATTATGTTTTGAGTGTTGTCACAATTTAATTTTTACAGCCACAATATGTTCATTGTTTTAAACTGAACATGGAGAATGCCAACCATGGAGAAAGCTGAAGTACAGGACAGCCCTCAGTAAAAGTAAAAACTAGCGCGCGAGTTAATGCGTTAGCTCCTACCGGCTGGCGGGCAAGGCCGGCTTGTCACACCTGAATGTACCCTTACTTAGGTATTATAACTGAGACATTCAATGCCACTGCGTGACAGGAGACCAAAATTGTCTGGTTTGCTCTATCTGTCCTCGCCCATTTGTGCAATTAAATGTGTCATTTTTAATCGATATGTAAATGATGACTGCGTAATTACAGTATTTATTTCCTCTTCGGAGACAACCGTTGAATTCACAAGAAAGACAAAAGACAGCTTCATGTGGAAAGCAGAAAGAACAAGAGCAACGCAGAGCGTGGCATATGCCTCCGCCTGGATGTTGATCAAGGGCATATTGAGATGGCAGCTGTGGCGGCCATATTAGATATCGCACAATGCTGGTTTTCGGAAGGAACCTTCCTCTTGCCACTCCCAATACGCCAGTAAGAAATGGCATCAATCCGACGAGGGATTCCATAGTTATCCCACGGAAACGAAAAGTTAACGGACGACGGACGGACATGGTTTCGACATAATGCCCCCTTTCTTCTTTGGAGGGCGGGGGCATAAAAACGACAGAACAAATTATTTTATTTTGAAAATGGGCATAAAGTTTTTTTTTTTTTTTTAGCAACGCTGAATCCCTGTTCAAATGAAATGAAAGCAATATTTGTTTTCTGTATAAACTGTACGTTAATTATATTGCCCCCTTGCCGAAATCAAGTTTGAGGTAAAAGTTTTAATGTGTAAATTTGTCGTCTCCGTACGATCGCTTCCGTGTTGAGCGAAAAGTAAGATATGCTACGTGTTAACAAACTCTGTGGCCGCAAAAAAATAGTGGCGAAAATCTCGTTCCCGGCAGATAAGCAATTTGCAAACTCCGAGTGGCGCACACAATGTCAAGCGGGATTTCCCGATGGTGAAGTGGAGTAGCCGCATAGAGATTACTCGCATACGCGACCCGCTTTGGCTGTTTCGGTATACCCCTGCATAGCTGAATGGGTCGCTGCAACACTTGCGCTAAGCCCATTAGCGTTATCCGAAATAATTCAAAACGGCAGATTTATGCAAAATTACCGTTGCTCTGATTACGTATGTATTCAATTGTTTTCTTTTTTTGTCAAAGCAATAACCGCACAAGAGATAATTGGCGACAACAATCTAGGACTTTTTCTTGCCGTGCAAACAGAACATTTTGGAGTGATTCGCTGCGTTTCCATCCAACTTGTACTGCAAATCTTAAATTTTCGTTATCGTGGCAAAAGGAAAACGTATTTGTGCTCGTTTCCATCCACTTATGCGCTTTTGTTTTGCGGCATAAGCCGTAGGTGCTGTTGGGTGGCGCTAATTTTGAATTGATTGCACTGCTTCTGCAGAAGAAGACGGTGCACGCTATGACGTCAATAAGTGCGATGAACAAAAAGGAAAAAAAACGGGAAAGCTGGTGGCGAAAATGAATGAAAGTGATCACTTTAGCTATTGGTCACGAAGTCTTTAATGTTACAGCTAGCACAATAGTGTAAGGTTTCAGTATGCTACAGCTAGCACAGTAGTGTAAGGTTTCAGTTCGCTACTGTATTAACCTCTAGCTAGCTAGCTAAAGTGATAACGAACTTTGACGTTACAGCTAGCACACCAATGTTGCAAGTTAACAAATTAGCTAGCTAGCTTGCCAACGTAGGCAAGCAAAATGACGTCTGTACTAAACGTCATCATTTCTTTGCATAACTTGTTCGCTCACCCGGTTTCACTGGACTAAAGCGCATTTATCTTAATCGATTCGGAAAAATTTCCACCCATTCCTTGCGCAAAAAATTGATATTTTGTGTTGATGCGCATTTTGGCCGTTTCCACTCGGGTTTTTTAAGCGCAAAATCAAAATGCGCGTTAAAATAGGGGGTGGAAACACAGCTCCTGATGCGTGAACTAGCCATATATATATATATATATATATATATATATATATATATATATATATATATATATATATATAGAACTCTGTTCTAAATATATATATATAGAGAACTCTGTTCTAAATATATATATATATCTATGGAACTAGCGTATTAGGCACATGAACTAGCGTGCTAATTTGACTTTTACTGAGGGCTGTACTGTATGTCAAACCAAGAAGGAATGACCTTGTTTTTGGTTGCACCCACAGTGGAGCCATGCACTACAAAGCTGACGGCTCTTGCACCAAAGTCTTTTTTTAAAAGCAAACAAATACAAATGATGCAAATAGTTCACTTTGTGTAGCTACACTTGTATGCATTTACTAGTTTTGAATTACATGAGAAGTCATGGAGAGGAATATTAAATGTTAGTGATGTGTGAAAATTAAATGCAGTAATTATTGTGCAAACCTATGACATTAAATTACTTTTCATAATTGAGGGGAACTACACTTTGTACATAAAATAAAAGTTCTCAAATCCAGATGGTTGTTTACAAGCCTTTATAAATTCATGGAAGTCATCATTGAATGTGGCAAGGAAGTATTTAATCAGTGTTTTACAGTTTTTTAAAAAGTGGTTGTGCCAACTTTGAAACCACTGCCATGTGTTCCGCATTATGCTTGCTGTTGTCACATGTATCCAAAACAATGGACCAACTTTGTTTATCATAATAGGATTCTGGTACGATGGACTGTGGTATGATGGTTTTTTTGAAGCTGTAAAGGTACTCATTTTTTAATGCCCATCTCACAAATAAAAATTGTTACATTATTTATTTTTATGAACATGTTCTGGTTGACTGACTTGTATGATTTTCTTTTTTAACACTGTATTTTATGCATTGAAGATTAACTGAGAATGTATGCCTTAACCTGTAGAGTCAGACAAATATCAGTTGCCTTGTTCTTTTTTTAATTCAATATTTTATGCACTGAGGATTAATTAAGAATGTATCCCTTAACCTGTTGTGACAGACAGACATCCGTTGCCTTGTCCACAATAAACTAGTGCAGTCTTATTTTGTCGGATCTCTGTTGCGTAGTTTTTTGTATATTGTGTTGTTCTCTGTCCTACATGCACTAATTGTGAAATAAAATCCAGTTAAAATTGGATACACTGGGAGTAACCAGGTGGCACATATGTCGAAGTGCACGCACCATAAAGGCCATGTCCCCATGGAGGCGCAGGCTGGACAACGGTTTGGGCCACCTGCCACATGCCAGCCCCACTCCCCTCCCCAACCCCCTTGCCTCTCTCCACTGCACAACCATCTGCAACCCCAATTCCGAAATAGTTGGGACAAAGTGTTACTTGTGAATAAAATCAAAACGCAATGACTTTCAAATCACACCAGCCAGTATTTTTTATTCATAGAAGAACAGAGATAACATGGCTAATGTTGGACAGTGCAGTTTCAGTCCTTGTTCAGTGATGCAATTAGTTTTTTGTGTTTGTTCCATTCACCACCAAATTCAATTGAAATGGTGTATGTACAAACCCAATTCTGAAATAATTGGGACAAAGTGTAAATTGTGAATAAAATCAAAATGAAATGACTTTCAAATCACACCAGCCAGTATTTTCTTCACAATAGAACAGAGATAACGTAGCAAATGTTGAAACTGAGAAATTTTACTATTTTATCCACAAAATGAGCTCATTTCAAATTGATGGCTGCTGCAGGTCTCAAAAAAGTTGGGACAGGGGCCTGTTTACCATGGTGTAGCATTCCCTCTTCTTTTTCACATAGAATGGAGGCATCTGGGCATTGAGGAGACAAGTTTCTTGAGTTTAGCCATTGGAATTTAATCCCACTCTTGTTTAATACAGGCTTCCAGCTGCTGGTGAGTTTTGGGTCTCCTTTGACAGACTTTTTGTTTAATTATGCGCCAAATGTTCTCAATCAGTGAAAGATCAGGACTACAGGCAGGCCAGTTCAGCGCACAGACTCTTCGTCTACGAAGCCAGTAATAGCTGCAGTATGTGGTTTTGCATTGTCCTGCGGAAGTAAACAAGGCCTTCCCTGGAATAGATGTCATCTGGAGGGGAGCATATGTTGCTCTAAAACCTTTATATATCTTTCAGCATTCATGGTGCTTTTTAAAACCTGCAAGTGTCCCACACTATATGCACTAGTGCATCCCCATACCATCAGAGATGCTGGCTTTTGAACTGAACGCTGATAACAGGAGCGGTGGTCTTTCTCCGCTTTCACCCGGAGGACGCGGCTCCCATGATTTCCAACAAGAATGTCAAATTTTGACTCGCCTGACCACAGGACACTTTGCCACTATGCTACAGTCCATTTTAAATGAGTCTTGGCCCACAGAACAAGGTAGCGCTTCTGGATCATGCTCAACAATGGCTTCCTTCTTGCATGATGGAGTTTTAGGTGGCATCTGTGGATGGCACGGCAGACTGCTTTTACAGACAGTGGTTTCTTGATGTATTTCTGAGCCCATTTAGTCATATCAATAACAGAATCTTGCCGGTGAATGATGCACTGGCGTCTGAGGGCCCGAAGATCTCGAGCATCCAGTAAAGGTCTTCGGCCTTGTCCCTTACAGAGATTTTTCCAGTTTCTTAGAATCTTTAGGTAATGTTATGCACTGTCGATGATGAGACCTTCAAAGACTTTGTAATTTGATGTTAAGGAACATTGTTCTTAAAGTATTCCACAATTTTTTTTACGCAAACACTCTCAGGTTGGAGACCCTCTGACCAATCAGCCTCTCTAAGACATCCCTTTTATATCCAATCATCTAACACACCTGATGCCAGTTATCTTAATTACTTTCTAAATGTTCTTACAGCTAATTCTCTTCGATGTTAATTGCTTTTTCAGCCCCTTTTTTTGGTCTGTGTCCCAACTTTTTTGAGACCTGTTGCAGCCAGAAAATTTGAAATAAGCTCATTTTGTGGATGAAAATGTAAAATGTCTCAGTTTCAACATTTGCAATGTTTTCTATGTTCAATTGTAAATAACATTGGCTCATGTGATCTGAAAGTCAATGCATTTTGATTTTATTCACAACACTTCCAACTATTTTTGAAATGGGGCTGTAATGAAGGAGAACATCCCAAGAAAAATATATACTGCTTTAAGGTATGATTTTGTGACCCTGATGTCAACTGAAAGCCCTTAAAGAGAGAAATTACCCGGGACAAAAATATAAACGCCCATGTCAAATTTTTGAGTTTTTATTAACATTAGGGATATGCAATATATGAAGCAAATCAAAATTAATTTTTGTTAATGACTAATCTTCAGATCACCGTCCATTACATCTTGATATTGGCATCTGCAAAGGATTGAGAATCCTTTGAACACGTTGGGGGTCAGGTTGAAGAAATTGAATGTTCAATCTCTTGTGTGTCCACCATTTGCGTCTCTCAGAGCAACACATCTCCTTCGCATGGAGTTGATCAGGTTGTCTATCGTGGCCTGTGGAATGTTATTCCAATCTTCCCGGAGGGCCACACGGAGCTGGCGCACATTATCCAGAACTGGAACACGGTCGCGGACACTTCAATCCAAAACATCCCAAAGATGCTCTATGGGGGACATGTCCGGCGAATACGCAGGCCAGTCCAAAACTGGAATGTGCTCTGCTTCAAGGAACTGCATGCAGACCGCTCTGGTGGACATCCCTGCATCCAACATGCCAATGGCACGTTCCAGCATGACCTGAGACCTCTGAGGCATGATGACTTTTGACAAAATTTGACATATATTGTCCCCAGTATAAGGAGTGTCTGGGTACTGCTCATTCTGTCTGATCACCGCCTGGAAATGCCACACCCTTGTACTGAATGAAATCACTGCATCACTGAGAAAATGCTCACTGACAGAGAGATGGATTAAAAATGGTACAAAATCAAGAGAAATATCCCTATTGTACAAGTAAAAGCCAGCATATGCTCACTTAAAGTTGTTAACTCCATGTGGCATCAATATTTGATATGGGGCGTTTATATTTTTGTTCAGTGTAACTAAGGTCTTTAAACCTTCCGCATCTTAACACATCAAGTATGAGAACCGTTTTCTTACCGACTAATATACCCTGGAGCTTGACTTGCACTGTGATAACTTTATTTGCTTCATTTGTGAGAGGTCATTAATGTTTTAATATAAATTTAAAAAAAAAATTATATAATATTGTCCAAAAATCTGTTATGATGTATTGATGGACCATGCCCTCATGCTCCTATTGACACCTTGTTAATCGCCTGCTGTTCTGCCTGAGTGAACACGGGTGGTTTATTTTCACCTCCTTTAAACTGGCTTGCGCACAGAATTGAGAGGGTTAAAAACTAAACAAACACGATGGTTGGCAAGCTCAGACATTCAGTGTCTTTCTCAAAACTTTTCATGAAAATTAGATTAACCCTTTGTCTGCTACCAGCCCGCCAACTTCAGACTCGGATTGCCGAGGTTGCCATTTTGAGGCAGGATCCTGCAATGGTCCGACGGTCTGTTTATGACATGCAGCGCAGAGAAGAGGTCTGTGTACAAAGGAATGGAGCCCATGTTGAAGACTGAAATTTGAATGAAATGTTCCTTGAACCACAGGCTTTCGTAAAGTCATGCTGTTGTAAGTGTGCTGAGAATAGCAAAATGTGAGTCCTATGTTAGCGGGCTGCTAGCGGACAAAGGATTACTCCAATTTTCATGAAAATTTGTGAGGAAAAAAATTAAATGTTTAAACTTGCCAGCCATTGTGTTTGCTTTGTTTTTAACCCTCTCATTGCTGTGCACAAGCCATTTTAAATCGGATGAAAATAAACAATCTGTGTTCACTCATGCGGAACAGCAGGCGATAAACAAGGTATCAATAGGAGCATGAGGGTGAAAGTGTACACTTTTTTGATACACCCTGTAGTGAATGAGTTAGATAATGGATAGACACATCCATAAAATTTTCAACTCAATTAAATGCTTTCATTTTAATTCCATCAGATAGCCTGCTGAAAAAGAAAGATTTTGGTAGTTAAATCACCTCGATACCTCAGATAGAACCAGAGATATGGGATTTTTACTAATCACTATTTCTCCCATTGTTACCTAATGACAATAGCAGAAAAAGTTGTTACCCAAAACAATGCATAAACAGGAGAAAATAACTTAACTGCTTCTTGCCAAAATCTTTTGAAATGTAGCATCTATAGTAATTTTGGGGTGAGGATTCCAAATACGGCGTCAGATTGTAAAATGCATGCTTGGTGACCAACTGTTGCCATGGTTACCATTCATAAACAGCTGACTCGGGTTTTGCGCAAGGATTTATCAATATTGTGCCTTACTTCAAACAAACAAACTCAACTTTTCTCAGGATAACACCTTAAAAATCGATAAGACACATTAATATCGATATTAGTTTGGTGCTTACCTTCATATCTCATGACTGTGTGCTAAGTATCAGTCTCGAAGATTATGTTAATTAGCAAGTCTGTACTTAAAGCACATTTGTACAATCAAAGTTTAACTCAAGTAGGTAGGTTGATACTGCAGTGCCAATCGCGGAAATGGATGTACCCTGGCACGTGCCAGCGCACTAAGAACTGTTATCTTATCTGCCAGAAGAGTACTGATAATAATAAGATGCACTGCTGCCGCTTTGTAAAGAGAAATAAAACAGGCTTACCTGACTCACACGAATGAGTATGCTTCCAATTTAAAGACTCTCAGGTTAATTCTCTGTTGATGGCACATTGACATTTTGATGAAATTTGGGCTTCCAGTCAGTCACATTTTCAAAGTGGAACTCTAAATAGATTTTGGAACACCTATTGAACCGGTATGAAATCATGTCTATTGTGCATGTTTTTGCAATTTATTCTTTAAAACCTGGTTAGAGTGAAACAAACAAAATCTTCCAATAATTTTTCAAAAAACGACATATAATATTTTTTTTTAATTTCACATTGTCAGTTATTCATTTAAAATCATTTCAGTGGTCTAACCACTGCTTTTTGGAATTCTAATGGAACTTCACTGTTAAGGCCCTGCTGGACGTTCACAAACTCTGTAGAGTTAAGCCAAGTTCATCATCAGATAACATTTTTGCATTAATTTTACAAGGATATCACATGGACAAAAATACAGTATGGATGTATTATGAAAAACACTAAAGATTCTCCACAAAACAGCACCTTCATCAGTTCAATATCCAATCCCTGCATGTCACTTCTGGGAGGCAGTAGATTGCGAAAGGGTCCATGGCTGTAGTTCCCCAGCACAGTCCTGGGGGCCTACCTACAGTTTTTTTTTTTTTTTTTTTAAACAGTGTATTAAAAAATGTGAATTAACTGCAAATATTTTTTAATAGCTTTCAGTTCCAAATTTCAAATGTAGTGGAAATATTACACATTTAATTCCAAATCAAAGTATTAATAAATTTGATCAAGTCAGTGCTATTCTTTTACAGGAAGCAAAGGAAAGGAATATTAATTTAAAAATAGCAGTGTCAACAATATTCTCTTCAAACTCAAATACTAAATTTAACACAAGATTTAACTTCACTTTAAATTACTGCACTAATATTTAGTTGCATAACCATCGTTTTTGATTACTGCTGCACATCTGCGCTGCATCGAGTCAACCAACTTCTGGCACCTAGAAACAGATATTTCAGCCCAGGATGAACAAACTACATTGCACAGTTCCAGTGAATTTTTGGGCTTTGCTTCAGAAAATGCAATTTTTATGTTACCCCACAAATTTTCAATGGGGTTGAGGTCAGTGGATTGAGCTGGCCACTCCATTACCTCGATCCTGTTTGTCTGGAACCAAGATGTTGCTCGCTTACTCATGTGTTTGGGGTTGTTACCCTTTTGAAACACCCATTTCATGGGCATTTCCTCTTCAGTTTATGGCAACATAATCTGGTCAAGTATTTTGATGTATTCAAACCAATCCATAATCCCTGATATACCATAAATAGGCCCCACACCATTATATGAAGAACATCCCCACACCATAATTTTTGCACCACCATGCTTCACAGTCCTCACAGTGTAGTGTGGCTTGAATTCAGTACTCAGGGATCTTCTGACATACTGTCAATGACCACAAGACCCAAAAAGAACAATTTTACTCTCGTCAGTCCACAGAATGTTATGCCATTTCTCTTTGGGCCAATTGATGCGTTTTAACTGATTCTGCACATTGGTGGAGCGGGTAACTTGGGAATAGCAGGGGAAAAGTGCAAATAGTGATACAAGCATGAAATTCGGCATAACTATTCATCTTTGTCTCCTGTCTCATAACCAACCTCTGGCCACACAGAATTTGACAGTTTTTGAAAATGGCTTCCTTCCGATATATGAATTTGGACATTTAATTCCTTTATCACTTAAACATTTCTTTATCTTTGTCAGTTTTTGCTAAAATATTGAGAGCAAGCCTACAAGTACTAAGATTATGTAAAATAGTTTCCAGAAACATCCAAGATGGCTGTCATCATATCCAAAATGGCCGCCAAAGAGCAAAATATTTGCGTATAAGTTCATATGTGTGCTAAAAGGTCAGGTAATAGATTGATCTGGGGTAAATCTAGCTGGATCAGTTTATTTTTGCAAGTAAGAAAATAATTAAGTTCTTTTTAATTAATTTTCATTCTAATTTGAAAACATGAACATAAAGGTAAATATAACATTGTAATAGTGTAGTGTCATTGCACTGCCAGGGCACACTGGTTGACACTATAGCTGTGAAACTCAGCATGGGGTTCAATGCTAGCTAATGGCAGAAATTTATCATTAGTTTCCCAAATGCTGTTTCTCTAGCCCCATTTTAAAGTTAAACAGCCGCACCTGAATTGACAGGATGTGCCAGCGCGGGAGAGCCGAGCCAAAGAAGACGGGGCTATAGTCTTCTGGAAGGTGTACAGATCACACGGGAATTAAATAGCATTGGATGAATGACCGGGCTAGGGGTAGGATTGTAACATATCTGAGCCTAGTTGTATCCCATATCTGAAAGTGCTTACATGTTGTATAGGTGGTAAAAGGATAAGGATTGGAAGGGTTGGTTTAGTTTATCTCTTTATGACTGTAAGAATGCCAAGATATATGAATTCACAGCGATTGTGAAGAAAATATGCAATTCTTGTAGCTTATAGGCTGAAAATATTCAAAATATAGAGCAAATTTGCCACCATTTTGAAAACGTGTCGGCCATCTTGGATATAACTATAAAATGAAGTGGCCGGAGGTTGATTTTGATTTATGGGGATATCAAGAGTTCTCAAGCAAAGTCTGTTGCTTGTATCACCATTTGCACTTTTTTTCCAACTACCCCGCTCCACTACATGCTGTTTTTTTCAACAATGGTGCTTTACAGGGGCCTCTTGCTGATAGCTTAGTTTCGATTAAACGTCTTCTGACTGTAACAGCACTTACAGGTAATTTTATTTCATCTTTGATTGTTCTGGAGGTGATGATTGGCTGAATCTTTGCCATTCTGACTGTGATTAAGAAGGATGAATTGGATGAACTTGAAATATAATTTTTAACTCATGTTAATATATCTGGTTGCACAATAAAGACACTCCATGTCAGTGACATACGGTTGTATGCAACAGGTGAAAAAAAAAAAAAAACAAGAATACATGGCGATAAATGTATCCAACAAAAGGTTAACACAGAGGGGAGACTACCCTGTCGGCAGTTTCAGCCTATTAGAATGATAATGATTAAGGTTCTATCAAAGAGAATGATCAATGAATGATACATTAATTACGACGCTGTTTCCTACTTTAGTACGCTATCTTGTTTCATCTTTACATTACCGTAACAACTATTTGCAGTTTTGGATGCGGGAGTATTGCTTTTGGGTTTCAAATCATATTTTCCCATTTATCGCCCACTAGATTTAGAAGACAAGATATTTAACGCTGAATTTGAGTGCCAGAAATTTCGTGTCGACGCGTGATGTTCTACTTATAAGTAAGCCTTTCGTCATTGCCCACCAAAGTATGACCACTTAAAACTACATCAATTTCGTGTTTCAGTTTATTGCCACCACAGAGCACCGTTTCACAGTTATAACGTCGCCCAGTAGGCCTAAATAATGAACGTCTTGGAATAGTACGCTGCAGTACCGGATCGTGCGTCACTATACGACCCACTGCGTGTTTTTGTTTTCATATTTGCCTAACATGCCGTTTGTATTCTTGAATCGAACCGCCATTTCATTCAGTGTAAATCAGGTGGATACGGGGAGGGGTTGCTGGAAGATGGCGGCTACTACAAAGGACTAAAGCGGTCTCACCCTTTCTGTTCTCCGTTTAAGCATTGCGTTCAGTTATATACATCACCGTACCTCGGTTGAATCCGCAAAGGAACATAAAACATAACACTACATTGCAGCTTCTCGCGTACCTAGAAAGTGAATTTCCAGCAGACAATATTTTCTAGGAAACCCTCTAACAATATTAGCACGCTAGCACTGGCTGAATTATGATTGCGCTGGAAATATAGCAGTCGCCATCTTATGTATAGTTGCAAAGATAACAAGAAATTGGTCATCGGTTTATCCTCGGCTCTTTGCATTCAATACTGCCACTTCACTAAAATACTTGTTTGGTGATTCTGTGATAGAATCGAAAGCCCAAGGCTACGATCCGTCTCGCTGGCTATTAGCTAATATTAGGGTAGTGTTTTTACGTTAGTCAGCTGCCCGCCATTCATGTTGAGGGCCGAGGCAACGGAGGTGGCAGAAGCAACTTGTTTTTTGGTTGTCAAGAAGATGGCGGCTTCCTGAAAGGCATGAGAGGAGGTAGCTACTTCTTAACTGACCGAAATCATAGGGGTTAACTTTTGAAAGTCCCGTCCTCAAGACTTTTTTTGCACAAAAACTACGCGAAAGCAGTAAGTATTTAATGTTTTAAGAAATGCACTCGCTGCGATTTCTCATTTTTGTTAGAGCTAATGTTAGCTTGCTACATCCGCCATTTTTCTTGAGGGAAGAGGCTAGCGCGCTAGCTAGCATTTATAGTCAACAAGATGGCTGCTTCCACTGAACGAGCATGAATACAAGCAATTTTTATCATTATTAATATCTAAGCATGTTCTACGTCTGTGCACTGTATGAAGGACCATTTTATTACCTGAAACCAAGAGTTTGTTGTGTGCCTGTTTACGTTGATTTAGTTAGCCAGCTAGCTAGCTATCAATCTTGCAATCCAGTTAGCTATCTAGCTCGCTAATAACTATCATTGTCGCTGTTGCTTTCATGAAATGCAAAATACAGATAATTAAACATTCGATCAATTGTTTTGTGATTATTGGATTATGGCATTGTGCAGGAGTGTGAAGTCTGCATTCACTGACGGTAGTCCATGCTAAACTACCAATTGACAGGGGGGGGATTGTGTTTGGGTTGTTAGACAAGATGGCGACTCCCAGAGAGGCATGAAAATCGCCTTCTGCGGCAACTCGCTAACTCGTTAGCCATCTTTCTTGAACTTGAGTTATCATCTTTCAGACCAGAACCCCAGTAACATTATCTTGATGTTGTCCAGTTAGGTTGCTGAGAATCGTTAATGGTAAGATGCACGTATTGCTGATTACAAATCCGTATCGACATTAACGCAATAACCAGGGTTCAACCCCCTTTGATTTTTGCATCATTTAACTCCGCCATTTTTTAGACTGGCGGAGGTTTGTTTGGTTGTTACAAGATGGCGGCTCCCATGGAGTGGCACGGCTTTACTTCTAGAGGGATTTAACGACAAGATCAAATTATTTCATGATCCATGCGGTGAATAATATACTACACAGTTCTGTCTTAAGAAGGGAAACGACAAATGTGAACCTTTTTTGTCTTCGAGGCCCTTGGGCTCGCATCTTGACCAGCCGGCTTTTTTCCTCTTCTCTCGTGAAGCGTCTTTTGCTGAGCTAAAATGGCGGCTCCCATGGATTTCGAATATTTTTGAATTGATTTTGAAATATTTATCTTTTAAGCTACGCTGTATAATTTAAGGCGTGTGTATATATAGACCTGCCACTGAGTTCGTTTTTTGTTTGATTTACAGTGATTTATTTCTTTAACTGGCACAGTTAGCACACCCATCTTTTCTATTGAGCTCGTTAGCAAGTGGCTAAGTTAGCTAGCAGACTAGCTAGACGGTGCTCCACAATACCTTGCTAGCTAGTTAGCGTATTTATTTCGTTGTTTTCATTCAGACATCTGGTTTAGACGTTTTTGTTTCCTCAAGAGGACATGTCTTCGCCTGGTTCCACGGGATCTGGGACCACTGGTTCGGTCCTGCAGCCACGATGGAAGCGGGTGTTGGGTTGGTCTGGCCCCGTCCCTCGACCTCGTCACGGACACCGAGCAGTGGCTATTAAAGAGCTGATGGTTGTTTTCGGCGGTGGCAATGAAGGAATCGTGGACGAACTGCACGTCTACAATACTGGTGAGTAATTTACATTTACTAATATAACCAAACTATAACGTCAGGAATTGCCGGACCGTAGCTTTTGTGCAGTTGGAGTATTTCCGAACATTGTGGCTGAGGCTTTTCCGTTTCACGTTAGCTCAAGCTAACGTTAGCTAAACACGGCAAAGGACTGTTCCCTTGAGCTACCTTAGTGCTTGGTTTATACAGAAATGTTAGAATGTTGCGACGCGCAAAATTGAAGTATGCAGTGCATTTACATTCACTTATTGTATTTACCGTTGATGTCATTGTGTACGAACCTGCACACGTTATTTAGTCAGCACTGGCTTACGAGCGGTTAGCGCACTGCTGCAACTGTGTCCATGATTAGCATTAGCTGCCCAGCTTGCCTGTCATAATGTTACTGAGACCGCGACATGTTTTTAACGATGTCATGTCAGCTATTCGGTCTCATGTAGTGGCATTTTGCGCAGAGGGATCTATAGCTGTGGTTGACCGCAATCGCAGAAACAGAGGATCCATTGTGCAATTCCCTGCAATGTATTCATCTGTTTGTGCGCTACAGCGGAACTGCTGGCAGTGGAGGGAAAATACTACAAAGAAAAATGGCGGGTTAAAATAAAATGGGCGGGATCATTATAGGACTAAACACGCTCGCTGCCTTGTCATTCGACTTACTGATGTTGGCCATAAGCAAATACGCTAAAACCCCGCTGTGCACGATAAAACGATTGTTTTGAAGGTAGTCCTTTCATTCAAAGACGGACACTTGGTCGCCGATTTCCTTAAATTGCCACCCACCTCCGCCCCTACCGGCAAAAAAGGGGCAGTAGCAGAACTTGTGCCCAGCGATGGACCAGTCACACAAATTTGGAATTGATTACTTGTTGATACATTCAGGTTCGCGGATATAATAACTCCAAGTATTCTGATTGGCTTGCAGCATTTCGGGTTATGAAGTTTATTCCCCGTGATTGTCACAGCTCACGGACGCTAATTGGTATCAATTAGATGTGATGAATTTTGAAAACTAAAGTATCTCAAACTAGTACTCTACATTTGGTCATATTTGGTATGCATTTTACTTTTGTGTTGTGAAGTGAAAGTGTGATGTGTATTTGTTGTTGGTGTTACATAGGTGAATGCATATTGTGTTTTAAGTTATTGAAGCAAAAACGAATGCACCCATCTCAATGTAGTTGTACATGAATGCATCATTTATTAAAAAAAAAAAAAAAAATAGTGGGAAACAGAAAATGGTCATGCACAATTTATTTATTTATTCTCTCCCCCCCCCCCCCCCCCCCCAAGGAGTGATTTCGAATTGTCTTTGCAATTGTTTACCTAACTTGGTTTCATCTAGGACAGTGAAGGACAATCATTTATAGCTTGTCACCACAAATGGCTGCTAATTCGAAAATTATTCAGAGACTGAAATGTTGATTCATCTGCCATTCTCATCTTCACTGATTTCCTTCGATTTGTGCTCCAAGAATTAACTGTCTAGAATTAGGGTTTTGTTTGAGAAGTCTGCTAAAATATATAATGTTCAATTGTGAACATTTGTTTTCTGGTTCAGCTAAGATGAATGTGTTGTACCTTAATTACAACTTGTGCCTAACTCTGTCAGCCAATTTGGTTTATATATTGCCTGTGTGAAATTACTTATAAGCAATATCATATGTAATGGCAAATTCTATCATGACATGACGTTGTCTTGTAGTTGACGTCTTTTGTTGTGGCGTTAGCTGTGGGGGGCTGCCAAGCTGTCACGAAATTACAGTCCCATTATATTTTGGGTTGTAGCTCTACAACTAAATAAGATAAAATCAAGTATGAAATGTCATATTGAAGGTGTTAACTTGTTCTTTAATATTATTAAGTGAAAATATATTTTTTGAGAAATTTTCATCGAAGAAACTAGCAAAAACTACTTGCTAGTTCGGAATTACGCAAAATTCACGTGGTTTTTTTAATGTTGTGTTTAACTATCCAGAAAGTGATGTTCCTATCATAGTTATGAAACTTGAATTTGTTCATTTTAAGGTGTTTTTTGTTTATACTGTAGGTTATAGAAACAAATATTGACTTTAACCCTGCTTTATGAGCAAGAAATTTCAAAAAGTCAATGTCATGGAATTACAAGAGGCAAATTGTTACGGAATGACCACAATAGTATTAATTAGTTTCAATGTATTTATTTCAATATATTATACATATATTCATAATTATTTACATTTTTACAGTTTAGCAATATATTACAATGAGTTTTCCACTTATAATGACCAATCATAATACATACTAAAAAATATTTTTTTAATCTCCATGTCAACATTGGCTTGGCAGCCCCCTGTGGTTTATAGGATATATGGCTGTCGAACAGTTGTCTCTTGGTTTGTGCGAGATTGTCTCCTGCCTTCATTCTTGCTCTTGCTAGTTGAACTTGTATGGGAAAATGAAGCATTTCCATCTTTTTGCTTGGCATTTTAAGGTTTGGAATGGTATAAAAAAGGACTAGTAACCAAATGTTTTCACCAAATCCACCTGTATGGAATAATTGCTGGCAAACTCTTACACTTGCATGGCTCTTCTCAAGTGTTTGTCAGAAAGTACCTGTACTGTGCTAACCGTTAAAAAATATTCCCATCGCGGCCTTTTCACTGGGCGTACCATTATGCAGCTCTGCAGTTGTATAATTTTAAAGGGTTTCTTTTTTTTTTTTTTTTTGTACCCTCTTTTCCAATGACCGTATGGTGGACTGCAGTGAAATTGAACTACTGGACAAATGTATGGCTGCGAGTTTACAGCATTGCTCTTGGGTCTTAATGAGGTTCTCTCGGTGGAAAGCTGCATGCAGTAGGAAGGGTTTGGTATTTTTAAGACTGCGTCCCCCCATCTCCATAAATAAATGCATCCTGTCTTGGGATGAATGCTGCAGCCTAAAAATATCATATTCCATATTATGAATTTTGAAAGTATAGGCTTTCAAGTCTGGCTTGACACACCAGAATTTTATGAAAATTTACGTAATTCATTTGTTGCAAACAAAATTTAAATGTCATTAACATATGTCATTCTGTTTTGAGGCTGGAGTTTGAAGCTTGGATTTTTTTTCTTATGGTCAATATTTTGTTAATACTGAGAACACTGCTGTGAATGTTAGGCAGATCACAGCTGGTGCTTCCATAGCAAGGCTGTTCAAGTGAGTCAAAGCTGTTAGCTGGCAAGGAAATTTAAAGGCTTCTCAGTTTACTTATAAGAACTGCATCAGTATAGTTAAAGATATACAGTGATGTGCAAGCACCTGTACAATGTTGTAAGATGTAACTACTTCACTGTGCTACTATGTGACTTGCGCAATATCTGAAAGCGCAGCAAGATGTCATGTAGGTTGTGCGAGGAGTTGATAACCTCGGCCGTCAATTATTTTACAACAGATTATTTCATGTGTTACGAAGTGTGGACATTCTGGAATTGGATTGTATTTTTCCAAAGGCTGATTTTTCTTTGTCCAGAAATCTCAAATTCCAGCAAAATAAATGGGAGTGAGTACTTCTCTCTTGAGGCTGATTTTGTTGTCATGCTCTATTTATTGATGCATTAGGATGCATCAGAATTCGGCAATGTTTCACCATTTGGAGTATGAGTACTGACTCCGCGTGATGTTTTGAGTCCCATTCTAGAATGGGATGATTGAAATGAATGATTCAGAAATTAATATATATCCATTGAGTCTGGGTATAGTTCTGATGGTGTTTTTGCCATGGTATGGTAATGGTGCTAAACTTCACTTTAAAAACTTCTTTTTGCTGTGGTGATTATAAGAATGTGGACTGCAACTTTTTGCTTTGATGCCACTTTTGTCACAGTGGTTGATGTGAAATAACTGGGAGCTATTTTCTTTTTTGCATGTTGCACCTACTGCAATGGGATTGGCAGAAAACTGGTAGGCCTATAAAAAATTGAGTGGATTGAGGGCCCCGCCCCCCCCCCCCCCCCCCCTTGATGTCCACTTCCTGCGCAGAGTTGCTCTCTGGTGCCCCTTGAGTCAGTCAGTGGAGCTAAAGCAATGATTCTACTGTACTCATAAATGGCAGCGCAGTCTACATCCTAGCAGCTGCATCTCTACCTCTTTGGCAGTACAATGGGGATAAAAGCAGCCCAATTAACTGGCTCAAATAAAATGAGAGATCAATACATGTTTTGTAATACATTTTCCTTATTTTTTATTGAGTCATTGACCAAATAAATTCATTACCGTCACATTGTCAATTGATGATAACTGAATATGTATGAAAGATAGACCTCTTATTTTTTTCATGTACTATTAATAGTTCAGAATGGCCACATAGTGTAAACATTCAGAAAAATATTTTGGTATGATAACTTATGTTCATTACCATGACAAAAATACATGTTTTATACTAAATTTTTCCTGTAGTGTAAATTTTACAAATAAAAAATAATATAGATATACTTAAATGAGCTACAACGTTTCGGTCACAGACCTTCATCTACCTGTCTGTGACCGAAACGTTGTAGCTCATTAAAGTATATATTTTTGCAAGTATTGACTGTGCGGGTGTTGTTTTCTCTTTTCGACATAGATCATAAGCACTGAAATGGAGGGGAGTAATTTACCTCGGTGCAGTGTTGGAATCCATTTAGATGATGCAGGTCATTCAAGGAAATTTACAAGAAAAACCGGACTATTGGGACTAGATACTTTCTCAAGTGAGGATACTGTCTTAATGCGGTGGTGGTCTGGTGTTCCGCAGATTGATTCTGTGTGTTGTCATCATGAGAACATGTTTTTAACTTGCTCTGAGAAGAATCAAAGGCGCTGTGCAGATCCCAGAAACATTCACCACAAAAAAAGCAGCAAGCCTGTGCTGGTTTAGGTAATGAAAATAAAAAAATTCACAACAAAAAAAGTAAGCTGAACATCATTCTAATTTTTTTGTCAGGCATTGTTCACATTTATAAGATTGCACCGTAAACATTTCAGAGAGATGTAGAACTGGTGACATGGTCATTTTCTGTACCCTAAAAAGGGCTTTTTGGGGCAAAACTGGAAAAATTTACTTAGAAATTATTTTATTAAAAAGCTTCTACAAATGATATTACTTGGCTTACTGAATTTCGGCAGAGATGTATCATAAATTCATTAGAAATGAATTATTTTCTTTTATCTAATTTACTCCCTGAGTTACAGGTCATAAAATGAGGTATAGTTTTTGGGCATTTTGTGTGTTTTGGCTGATTTTGAGGCTTAGCCATACAAAAGTGGATCAAGATGCACAGACTAAGGCCATTTTTCGATTCTAGACGATGAATACAGATAGTAGGCGAAAAATGGGTTCGCCAAGAAACTTGATATATTATTCAAATTTCAAAGGGCTATAACTTAAACCATTTTAGATACTGGCGTAATATTTGGCTGCTTTTTAAAAAAATTGTGTGTGAATATTTACGTGTAAATTTTTCAAAGAATTTTGAGGAGGTGACCTGACACCCCCTGGATGATTAGATGTTGAATGACCCAATGGCTGATCGTATTGAAGTGACTGCTTTCTTTGGAATTTATCCTTGTTAGGGGTCGAGGACGACATTAAAACATTTTTCATTGGAACAGCTCGGCAAATTATGCACAAAAAAAAAGTTGTGGATAAGTTCCAGCATAGTTGGGTTATTGATATATAGCAGGACATTGATCTGAAGCACAACAAATGAAGGCTTTGGTGTGGCCTAATCGAAGTCCTTGTATGAATCCAGTTGATGTGGCATGACCTTAAATGGTCCATGCTCGAAAACCATCCAATACGGCTGTATTGAAACAGTTCTGCAAAGAGAAGGCCAAAAGTCCTCCACAGCAATCTAAAAGACTTCTTGCCAGTGACTGCAAAGGTTTGATTGCACTTGTTGCTGCCAAGCTGTGCTTGCACTAGGGAAAGATGTGTAGCCGCTGTGGCTAAAGTCAGAAAAAAAGTTAAGACACTAGTAGCCACAGTGTTGGTGCTCTGCACATAAAATTTTAAGAAACGTCATGTCTAGGTTCCACATCTGTGCTCTGGAAAAATAAATAAATAAAATAATATGACATTCATGTAAAAGTTCCCACACGTGTGCCATGTTTGCACATAAAATTTCTCGTAAATTCCAAAGACTTGCTAATTTAAAAAAATGTGAGAGGGGTATCATCATAGTTTCACAGGAATTTTTTCCTTATCACCTTTGTAAAATATTTGAAATTAAAATAAAATCATACAGGAAGGAAGTGACTTGTCAGTGATCGAACGTAATAATAATGGCTACTCACTTGACACTCATGAGTGTCAAGAATCCATGTTCAAGTCTACAGAAGGCCCCGTTTACAGCAGTGATGTGCCTTCGGAGGGCAGTTGGGGAAGGCAGAATCCTCACCGTTAAACAAAGGATAACTATTTTGCTTGATAAGCAATCCGAAGATTAACTAATTTACAAGACTAAACGGCAGAATGGCGTGCCAGTTCCATCCATGACATTATTGCTCAGGGCATAGAACTTAAAATGCTCACGAGACAGCAAATTTGTTCATATTTGCTTAGAAGAAGCTAACGCAAGGCCATTAACAAATATTAAAACCTTTATGTGGCGTTCAATGTGTGGTCAATATGTTTACGATAATATTTCCCTCCTTAAACTTTTTAGTGCCATTTTAGAAAAAATAGGGAGTTTATTTTCAGTCTTCTTTCATAATCCTATAAACAAAAGGTCAAAACGGTACACTGAATTACTGAGTTGAGATTTTTTCTTAAGATTTACTTCCTTGCAGTCTTCAATCAAAGCATAAAGGTAAATTAATCTTTTTGTCACTATCACCTCTTAATCATTATAGGCTTAATTGACCAGAAAAATAGGTCAAATTGATGGACAATCAGGCATAGTACGTGGAAACGGGTTGACAAAATCTAGCGATAAGAGAAGTCACTGTGTACCCTGACTGCCTGTCCCTGGTTTACAGGTATGGCACTGTACATCAAAGTAGAGCTGGGCGATATGGACAAAATCTAATATCCCGATATCTGCGACCGAATATCTCGATATCGATATTTTGGCGATATTATCAGGACAAATGTTGGTGCTTTTGCAAAATAATTACACAATTATATTTTTTTATAACCATTTATTAGTAATGTTGACATAACAATGAAACAGGTGCAGGCAACAGCTTCAACAGTCTTGCAAGTGCAGAAAAATGCCACCCATTACTGTAATTCAGCTTTTAAAACCAGAAAAGCCAACTCTTATTTCTTATCACGATATTACGATAGTCAAAATATGTGACGATATTTTACTTTGCATCACGATATCGATATAATATCGATATATCGCCCAGCCCTACATCAAAGTTGAAGTTCTGTAGAATTTATATGCATAAAATTGCCGTATTTTGTGTAATCTCATCCAAATCCTCTGTTATAACTTCTAAATGTTCGATCATTCATCTACACACGTGGACTTGTCGCACACCATTGAGGAAATGGAGCGAATGAGAGAAAAATACCTCGCTCTTCTGATTGGACATAATGCTCGGAAATGCTGAGGTCAGGTGTACTTGGATACGCTCTTCCGAAAAGGAGGCGCATTTGCTTCTCCTTGTTTATCGCTCAAAGAAAAGCTGCAACCAGACCAGAGGATAGCCACGCCTCTAGAGCATATTCTGGCTTTATTCTTTATTCTCCTCTACTTGGGACCATACTTTACAAAAATGAACATTATGATATATCAAAGGAGACTTGAAACTTGCTATAGCTACCATATAGCTACCTTCTATAGCATTGAACTTCTTTCAGCAACCACCGACGTCGCCATCTGCTGGCCATTAAATAGAATGCCATTTTACGGTACTTCCGTATGGGCTTTTTTCAGACCGGAGAGCTGCGTCCATCTTTTTACACTGTATATGCTCCGGTCCCATCAGCGCGATAAGGAACGGAACATTTTAAACATAAAATAGCTTGTTGTCCCGTGTGGCTGATGCGCTCTTGACTTAAATTTAACTAGTTTAGAAAGACTATTCGGCAGAATGACGGGCAGTTTAAATTTCCGCTGCGTTTTTACTCAGTATATCGAACTTGAAATGCTCCCGAAACTGCAGATTTGCGAGTATTTGCTTACAGGAGGCCTGAGACGTGCGGTAAGGTGAGACAGTGACACAGACTTTTATCACAGGATTTTGTGAACCTGTTCCCACGTACTATTAATGATTGACAATCAAAACAATTAAGACCAAGCCTATAGGAAGCCTGATACTGATAGAGGAGATAATGAATTCATTCACGTATACGCTGCAATTTGTGACTGCAAGGATGGAAATCTGAATCAATTAGGAAAAATTCTCTGCTCTCGGTAATTCTGTATATCCTTTAAACATTTAATTAATTGCTAATCGAGCAAAGGGGAGGTTTCTGCCTCACCAAACTAACCTCTACCGCTCGTCACTGAATCATAGGGCCCTATTTTGGTGCATAAAAACCTATTTACAGTAAAATAAATAAACACGTGACGCTTAGACTGGCGGGGGGGGCACGAAAAGCTGGACCGGTGACTTAACGGGGCTGGAAAACGGTGGCTGCTCTGTCTTACCTGGCTCTGCCCTGCCTTTACTCGTACCTGCATCATCAGAAGAACCTTTTTAAAATATTTATTTATTGAATTCCTAAGGCTCCTGGTTTCTTCTTCCCTTTTTCTTTTTCTTTGCTTTTTTGTGCCCCTGACTCACACTGAGACACCTCGGCAGACTGAAGCGCAAATCAAATGACGTCGCATTTTTGATCACAGGCCAAACCATTTTTGTGTTGGGAGCGGCAGGGGGTTCTTGATCCCTATTTCAAGGACAATAAAGGTAAGAACAATTAGAAATCATTTCTTTAATGCAAATAATGTACATTTCTTCCACAAATAGGCATATTTTGAAATAAAATAGAATAATTATTCCACAATTTCATGAGGGCCCAGTTCTGGGCCCCCCTCCTCCCTAGGGTCGGGACAAGATACCCGTTTGTCCCCCCTTGTCGGCGGGCCTGACCGGTTAATCAATTTCACCATCTCAGCAATGCTGTATATTTTTTTCCCAAATAAATTTTGTAACATACACAAAACACTGGCAAAAATACGAAAATCACTTGGCTCACAGCCCTATAAATAGCTTACTGTTTCGTGATCATTTAACTGCCTTTTTCTCCCAGTCAGTCTCCAGTTTTGGCCCAGGACCCAATCCCAGCAATACAGATTTTCCCCCTTCATCGATGGGTATCGCGCATAATTGCTGGTGTTGAAATACCTCCCAAAAGCCTTGGTTTTTTGCATCAAATTAAGGTCTGGTGTTGGTTTTCCCTTGCAGAGCAACTCAAACTTCTCATTGAATATTAATCTAGAAACCGTTTTTTAATAAACTCGAAACGATATTCACAGCTGTCACGAACCAACAACTCAGGCTAGCTCGCGAGGTTGTTTCCCGCCGATTTTTATTTTTTTTATTTATTTTTTTTATTTTTTTTTTAAATTTTATTTCGCTAGCTTGTGATTCCCCTGGGGGACAGCGGGCGAACCTGTCATAGCATTAGCGATAACCAGAGGTGATAAGAAAGCCCTCCCATTCATAGGGTAAATACGATTAGACCGTTTTACTGTCATTTGAAATTACTATTGTTCGGAGCCGTGCCCTCTGTAAATGCACAGTGGACCTGCAGCATTTCCTTCCCAGTTGCTGCAGAGGGAGACAATTCAAAGTATTTAGGTGTAAGAGACAAGACTGACTTCGACCATGCATAAACACGAGCAAGACCAAGAACTATTAGCGAACGGTATACAGTTTGCTAGCTATGTCATGGCAAGGTCGCTAAACACGCATTACAAAGGTCTGCACATACCAATTCGGCAGCATGTATAACTGAGAAATGTTGATTTGATATTGGAAAGATAAAATAACGAGCTAGCAACAATATATTATTTTTTCATCTGCGTGCGACGTGCTTGTAGCTAGTCAATGTAAGTAAGGCAATTGGCATGAATTTACAATGTAGTCTGCTGCCAGTAATCAAGCTACCGGACTGTGAAGTCACAATATGAATGTCAAGTCCGGTAACCAGTCTAACTTTATAGTCAATGACTACGTAGTATTTTATATCTGATGAGAAGTGTTGTGCAATAACATCTGATGCTTCTGGTGATATTGTAGTTCAATTACTTGTGGCTAGTTTGACGCCAGCGAAATGACCAATTTGCAATATCACTATCTCCGAAGTATATAGCTACCTAGTTTCTGTGATTATTTTACACTGTGCCAATTGCGTATGTTAAACGGAAGTGGCTGCAAAGTGGCAGAAAAGATTGGGATCCATCGGACAGTTAAATAGACATTTCCAAGAGCTAATTCTAATTTTAACTAGCTATATTCACTCGCTCAAGCAAGATCCGTCGTTGTTGATGGCTTTCGCTTGCTACTAGGCTCTGCTCTGACAATTGCATCATCGTCTTCCAAACTTTCTGCTGTTCAGACATTCGCCGCACTGGTTTCCTTTTGGGAACTAGTCCCAGGAGGACGACAAAGCAGCCAAGGGTCCATGATCAGCTGTTCACGCGCTAACTGGTACTAAGCCTCGTGCTATGCCTTTACAGGTAGGCTACTTGCGATAGCGGCGGCTATACGGGCCTATCTTCAGATAATCGATAAAAATAGGTCGATCGGTACAGTCTGAAGTCATCCGTGTTATTGCTGACACTGATGCTCGTGACTTATCTGTAACATACCGGCGGCAATTTTTTGCATAGCGGTGGATTTTTCCAGCATACCGGCATGCGACTCTTGCGTTCGTCAACGTCCCGGCCCGGTACGCTAAAATGGCCTTGCTAGAACTGTGAACAGGGACTTCGCCTTTTAGTGCATATTATTCTTGATCTGTTCCCTTTAAAGAATGGCTGGATTAATATTCTAACTAATAAATAGTAGGCCTTGGCAATACTTTGCCAACGATTGAGATGCGATAATAGCAACGATGAGATTGTACTGATGGAAATCCTCTGACTGATAAACTGGAACAAAATTTTTCTTCAGAATGCCATCTGCTGTAGCCTCCCCCCCTCCCCCTTTCTCCGAATCAGCTTTGCAGGCCGCGAGCCAATATAGGCTACTGCTGTAAGAACTGTCAGCTATGTAGACTTAAATATGCATGATTTCCTCAGTATTTCCTGAATGCATTAATGCTATCTAAGCATAAAGTGCCTTGAAATCAAACTGAATACTCGTGCGTTCTTGCGTTGAGCATCCTTCCTAACATTACCTTCTGAGGGCATGTCTCTGGTAGCCTAAAAAAAAAAAAAAAAGGTTATTCATGAAATGGCAATAGATTAGTGGCAATAGAGGTTGTGCTTGTGGCAAATATTAATGATGGTAGTCCTTGTAGTAGTAACAATGACGATGATGATGTCTGGGCTTTAGCCTGATACGACTTCATAAAATGCCATCTAATATAGTGCAAAACAAAAAGGGACTCGGGCTGGACTCACGAGAGCTCATGCCTGCGCCAGCAGGATTTGAACTTTGGCCTATATCTCAGCTATACCTTGGCCTAGATATGCCAATATTTAATCAGTTGTTCCACTTGTGCTACTTAAACACCCTGCAAAGTTTGGTTAAAATCTTTGCAACTGTTTTTGAGATCCTGCTAACAGACAGATAAATGAATAAAGAAACAAACGGAAGCAAAAACATAACCTCCTTGGGGGAGGTAAAAATTTTACCTACTAAATCGTTCCTGCCTCTGGAACGGCGCATGTGAAAGTTTGCAGGTTTTTTTTTTTTTTTCTCGGAACAAAGGACGAAATGACAGTTAAAAATTTGAACTCATTTATATGATGTGAAGATTTCATATTTCGTATTATTTTAAAAATCGGAAATAAATGAATAAAGCGGATCGATAAAATAGACTTTTGCTACTGGGATCAGTAGTATTAAATTTTTTTTTTTTTTCAATCCCCCCCTCGCTCATAGCTGTCATGGTCGAATCTTTAATTTTCAGCAGAATGCAGGAAGACTACATTTTCCTTTGGTTTTCTCGTTCAACCTTGGCGGGAAAAAGTCGTCATGTGACTTCTTGCTGACGTATTTCCTGGTCAGATGGAATCTTTTCCTACAAATGGAGCATATTGCCTCATTCAGATTACCTGGCTGTTCATTCTTCTCAAAGCAAACTAGTTGAACTAGATTTGTGGGACGCTTTATTGAATCAAATCATGTCAACCGGCTAGCGGCACCTGTATGGGCATTATTACATGCATACATTAGCTAGGAGCGCTAGCAATTAAAATATAACTCCAAATGTTTACTTAATTTTCTGTCTTTTATAATCGGACGTTATATGCCCTAGATATCTCAAGTCCTGAAATGATGATTAATAGGACGCACACAAAAGAAATCCCCCCCATGTGTTTAAAGGAGTGTCCACTCCCTGGCAAAGCTGTGAAGAGCAACTTAATGATCCCCCCCCCCCCCCCCCCCCCCCATCCATAAGCCCTTAGTGCATGGACGACTGTGTGTGATGACTGAACAATGATGTGTCTTCATAAAATGTGATAACGTACACTGTATGCACTCCTGCAGATTTCAGCAGCAAAAGATGAAATTAAAAATAGCTAATTGTCATCACCACAATTTTTGAGTCCCACAGTAGGCATCATATGATTGGTATTGTGGTCATACGGTTATCACAGTCCTGTGTGGCAGTGATTACTCAATTTTAATATTGTTTGCCAGGAACAACTAAGAAAATGATTTGACCGATCTTTCATATCAGTAAACTTGACGCCATAGGCTGTATAAAAAGATGGAAGCAGCACCTGGCACCGAAAACTGAGGCCAATGCAGAAATCTCTAAAATTTGCATTCTATTTGATGGCCAGCAGATGGTGACGTCGGTGGTTGCAGAAAGATGTCCAGTCCAATAGAAGTCTGAGAAAATGACCCTACCATCCCACCTGATTTATTAGTTCTATAATGATTTTCCACATTACTTTATGGTTTCTATGGCAAGTCTCAAGTCTCCTTCGATATATTATGATATTCATTTTTGTAAATTATGGTCCCAAATAGAGTAAAATAAAGCATAAAGCCAGAATATGCATTCGGAGCGTGGAGATCCTCGTCTGATAAGGTCTGATCCACCCTTTGCTCCTCCCTGGATATTCAATTCACGCTCTCGTCCAATAGGAGTCACATCTGGCTTCAAAATGGCACTGTTCACATTGCCTAAATTGAGGCTTCCTATATGGTATGCTAAAACCAATGGGTGACGTCACGTTTGCTTTGCCCATCTACTAGGGGTGTCAACGTCTACACGTGTAAATGGTTACACGGATAACAAATCATAACATTTTTGAAAAATCAATTACCGTGTACACAACATTTTTTCCTCCTCCTCGTTCATTTCTCACCAATACATATAATCGCGTATTTTTAGGGGTGGCATACCCCTTTTAAATGCACCTTTATTGACTTCGGCTATAATGGCTCAGTCTGAACACGTGGCTTGAAGGCTACGCTACGGAAAAGGGCAAATTAACTAGACATTCATGATAGAACCATTTTGTTTGCAAGTTCTATTTTGGGATACACTGGGGTTGATTAATATGGACTCTCAGGTTTTGCCTTGAAATGAGCTGGATATTCAAAATCAAATCATGGCACATTTCTTGCATTGTATGCTTTGTATAGATATTTGGCCTACTCCGCCTATTGTGTGGCTCATGCTGTTCTCACATGGCCCTGCAGTCTTGTCTCAAAACCAAACTGTCCCAGTGCCCTTTGGATGCCAGTGCTGTCGGGCTGCTAGTGACTGGCTGTTGTGCTCAATGTCTCGTCACAATGCATTTCTCCCTACCCCCCTCTGATCGATCGGCAGACATGCTCCTCTGCAGGCCTACACATGAACTCATTTGATTTGGATCTTTCAGTATAGCTTCCAAAATTGCGGCGTGATGCGTGGTTGCTTTTATCGCCTGTTTCAAAGGAGAACATCGGCTGAATTGATAGTGGGGCTTGAGATGCCAGTTGCAATGTGAGCATGTTGCCTGCTAAATGGGGAGGGACTGCATTTTGCAAATTCTGAATGCCAACAAAAACTGCTGCAAGAGAGCAAGCGGAGGTGAATCGTCAAATTATGAGAATGGCTTTGCAAGAGAGCAAGCGGAGGTGAATCGTCAAATTATGAGAATGGCTTTTCAATTGACTTGCAAGTTCTTTTCACATCTCAAATGGTCGAGAGCTTGGTCAAAGCTTGGCAGACAGGATCTGCCACTCTAGGTGAAATTATTAGTAGACATGCATGTTAGCTATGTATTCTCATTCATTTCCTGTTGAGAAATTATATTGAGTATCATTTATTGATATTGGGGTCCTCATACTGCCAGAATGACATGAACTGTGTGCTGCCATTGTTGATGAATTACAGTACCGTTCCTTCAGTGGCTTGTTGATTCACTTGACTGAAAGCTTTTGCAGTGGACTGCCTAAAATAGCAGTTGTTTGTTTTGTATTTATTTGGTAAATAAGATTTTTTCGCGATGTCCCAGGTTTTGTCTCTGATGCTCTCTTCCCTTTCCGCATCAATACCGTGAACTACCGGTGCCTTTTTTTTTCTTCTTCTCCTTTTTCGATAACCCATTTTATGAGGTGTGGTGCATTACCCCTGCCACCCTCCCCACCCTTCCCAAGTTTGAAGAGGGGGGAGGGGGCAGGGGAATTGTGTAAGTGCTCACAGATGCCAATTTTCTTGTTCCCTCCCACAGCTACCAATCAGTGGTTCATCCCCGCAGTTCGTGGTGACATTCCTCCGGGTTGCGCTGCGTACGGATTTGTGTGCGATGGCACCCGGCTGCTTGTGTTTGGTGGGATGGTGGAGTATGGAAAATACAGCAATGACCTATATGAGCTGCAGGTGAGAGCACCTTTCACTCCTTCGTATCTTTAGAGTAGGCTGCTGGCGTATGAGGAACACACACTCGCGCTCAAAGATTCTACAACTTCACCGCACTCCTTTATCAGTAGTTATGTTATCTCTGCATTTGAAATCCGATGAGAATCTTTTCACCATGAATCTCCCCAGCATTGGTCTGGTTGTGTGTTGCATAATATGGTGAGCTGGTGAGCAAAAAAGTATTTGAATATTTTGCGGCAAACTTGTCCAAGTATAGACATGAAGCACCTTCAGCTGATTGTTGAAAAGCGACCCAAAAAACAAAACTGCGACAGAGTGTAAAAACAATTGTGATGTGTCCCTTTTTTATTGTGTGTACTGTTACGCCAGTTAACTGCCATTGGTGCTGTTCTGCTTGTCGTATTACTGTGCGAGTCATACTTTGGCCGATTTGTTGCACAGGCTAGCAGATGGGAGTGGAAAAGACTCAAACCTAAAGCCCCGAAAAACGGCCCGCCTCCTTGTCCCCGTCTTGGCCACAGTTTCTCTTTGGTGGGGAACAAGTGCTACCTTTTTGGGGGGCTGGCCAACGACAGTGAGGACCCGAAGAACAACATTCCCAGGTACGGTTGGGTATGATGATAATATGGAGTGGTGTGAACGAGAGGCCTCAGGAATGCCTTAAGCAATATTTTAAACTTTAACACAGTGATCCACTGCGACTTGACAGTAAACTAGTTAGAATTTAGTGGTCGAAGATCACTGGTTACTCAGATTCCCAAGACAAGTTTTTGAACACAACTCGAGTTCTTGTGCTAAATATGACGCAATTACACACGTCAAATAGAATAATTAGATGATGAGATGACTTCATGTCCGAAAGTTCAACTACACCGCGACATCAAAATGTTCTGCAAAGAACACTTTCTGGCCTTAATTCAATTAACGCAGGAAAAGCAGGGGAGATTGTGAATGTATTATACATTTGGTGGAATACTGAATAGTTTTTGCAGATGTTGAGCTTCAGTTGAGTGTTACACCACGTAACGAAGCTCGGTGTCCGTCCATGATCCAGATACCTGAATGACCTGTACATCCTTGAGCTTCGTGCTGGCTCCAGTGTGGTCGGCTGGGACATCCCCATCACCTACGGCGTGCTGCCCCCTCCTCGTGAGAGCCACACAGCCGTGGTCTACACCGAGAAAACCAGCAAGAAGTCGCGCCTGGTCATCTACGGTGGCATGAGCGGCTGCCGTCTCGGAGACCTCTGGACTCTGGACATTGGTGAGTGTGGGTGGTGGAGAATCTGCCTCTGTACTTTTATAGCTCCTCATTCACCGTAGAGCGCCGACTACAACTACTGTTACTCAATTTAAGATATCAAAATCAAAGCTGCTGAAAACCTATCATGTGCGGGAGCTCTTTTAAATAATTTGCCTCATGATAGGTTTTTAACAGCACAATGTAATTAAATGTAGACATTTTTGTATCTCCCCAACAACGATGGTCGGGAAATACTGTGTTTCAGTTCTGGGGCCGCTGCCACGCCTGCAGAGACTTTCTGTTCCGGGCTCTGGAAGCAACAATTATTACGGGAATTTTTTCTAATTTTACACAGGGGAAGATATTTATTTGACAATGCTGATTATCAATTTTCGGCTATTTTGGACGTCCAATATGGCTGCTGGTGGTCCTTTTGTCCGAAATTTGAGGATCGGGGAGATGCACGACTCGGTCCCTGTGGCGACCGAGTTATCTAGTTTAAATTAATTTCAGCGCTCTTGGGCTAATTTAGTCAACTTTTACAAAAAAAAATTACCTTAGTTTCTTATGGTGCAGTCATGGAATATTTGTCGGAAAAACTTAGCTGCTTTGTACTTGTGAAAGATTGTTTCCATTTGTATAATGTTACCCTCTTGTATCCTAGAAATATGGTAGCTTTTATTGGGGATTAAAATGGTCCCCTGCAGAAAAAGGTTAATTTTTCTCTGCTCGTTGCAGACACACTCACTTGGAACAAGCCTTCGGTCAGCGGCACGGCGCCCCTGCCCCGCAGTCTCCACTCGGCCACCACCATCACCAACAAGTAAGACTCGTTATGGCTGGCTTACTTTATCATGAATTAAGAGCAGTGCTTAGGGCTATATTGCCCCCTAATACTAGCTGCACATCAGGGGTTGGAGCAGTGTTTAATCTCAGGGCTGGAGGAGGTAGCTAGGTTAGCTATCGTTGAGGATGCAACAACTGCGGCAGGAAATTTGTGAATTTGCCATACCATGCCTTTCAGAATTTAGCCAAGACATTCTAGCCATGGCTAGTTCAACCAGTGCACAGAAACCAGAATTTACCAAAGGACGCTAGCCTGAGTTCTGCAGAGATACCTCTAAGTGACGGACTACTTGTGAAGAGCTAATTGTGCTGCTGTCTATCCTTTCTGTTGCAGGATGTATGTGTTTGGAGGATGGGTTCCTCTGGTGATGGATGATGTAAAAGTGGCCACACATGAAAAGGAGTGGAAGTGCACAAACACTCTGGCCTGTCTCAATTTGGGTACGTCTCTCCACAGGGCCTCGTACGCCCGTCTTATTCGTGATCTATAAAAATAACACTAATGTTGGGTGCTGCTGACATAATTTGTCTTAATTCATTCACCTCTAATGTCTCTATTTTGTTCTTGCATGATAAATGCCGTGCTTGAACGGTTCGAAATGAGAAATAATGCTGCTAGTGTGCTAAGCGGAGCAGGGGATATTGCAGTTGAACATGTCCATATGCCCTTCTGAATAAGAGGATTTTTTTCCCCAGAAACTGCCTTACCTAGATGAATTCAGTTTTGTGTGTTTCTGGTCATGTCTTTGATTGGTTTCAAAAAACAAGATTCCATGGGGGCAAGGGATGCTGATATCCATGTTTTGTTTGATGTGTCATAGTTGCATTTTTGTTGCACAAAAATGTTTCATCTCGGCACATTTGGTGCATTTCCCCTCTCATCCCTAGACTCCATGGCTTGGGAGACAGTTCTTATGGACACACTGGAGGACAACATCCCCAGAGCGCGGGCCGGTCACTGCTCTGTTGCCATTAACTCAAGGCTGTATGTGTGGAGCGGGCGTGATGGCTACCGCAAGGCCTGGAACAATCAGGTCTGCTGCAAAGATCTCTGGTACCTGGAGACAGGTGAGTCTGCCCCTGACCTGGTAAAAGGGGAAGAAAAGAAATTTAATATCCAAGTTATAATGGGGCTCTACAGTGCTTCCATTCTTGGAGTGTTGCCGACAGGTAGTTGTGATGTTTTTATATTGACAGGGCATTCTGGGAGATTACTTAGAATTGTTAGCTGGGTTTACTCATGTATGCAAAATTAGTATGTTGCTATCGCATACAGCAGTGTCTTATGAATTCTTCAGTTTCAGAGCACCTATGCCTCTTTGGAAAAATCGATGTCCTTGAGCGTTAACAGTATGAGTGCATGAGTTAGTTTCCATGTTCCGCACACAGAAAAGCCACCAGCGCCTTCGAGGGTTCAGCTGGTTCGCGCCAACACAAACTCTCTGGAGGTGAGCTGGGGTGCGGTGCCCACGGCCGACAGCTACTTGCTGCAGCTGCAGAAGTACGATATCCCGGCGGCCACCGCTGCCACCTCGCCGGCCCTCAGTGGCACGCCCTCGCTGCCCAGCAACTCGCCCAAGAGCCCCGCCCCCGCGGCAGCCGCCCCGCCCTCTGCCCAGACCCTGCCGCTGTCCGGGATCACACTCGTGCCCCAGGTGGCCTCACCAACAACTTCCATGCCCGGGAGTCCGCTGGCAGCCAGCACAGCGCGTGGCCCAGGTATGTCTCCCCTCCTCTCCCAGACCCACCCCTCCCCTTTCAGTGAAGTCGTTCAATAATGTGGGACATAATCTACCCAGCTGCAGTTAAAATCATGTTTCTTCATCTGAGACGTAAGCTCCTCTGTCTAAACAATGAGCTGCATTGAATTTACTTTCATGTAATCGGGCACCTGTGTTCTGTGAACTTTTTTTTTAATGTGTTGTACCTTTCATTATGTCATTTCTTGGTTCTTGCGTTGTGGGTATTTTTGCTTCTGTTTAATATGATTTCAAGCTGTTAACCCTTTCTTAGTTAAACTAAAACTAGTTAACCCTTTCCCTCCTGAGTTTTCCTGTGAATCTTTTCATACATGATTGTAAACGAGTGAGCAGAACACTCACTCCTGGGTTATGTTTAAAGCAGTTGTTAAGTGTATGTATTTGATATCCTGGATAGTTGAGTTTTGAAACTATAGGTCACTTGCCTAACCTGTTTGGCAGGGCATTTTTACCATAGCTACAATCAAAAAAGGGTATTTTTTCACTGCGCATTTCTCTGGAGGGATGGAGTTCAGGAGGCAATACTTTCCAAATGCTGCGCATGTAATGCATGCATGGCTGTGCTACTGATCTGTGGCGTTTCCTTAAGGTGAAGCCCTCACTTTTGCGCATTTTTTTTATTCCTTCGTGCAGCCATTCTGAAAGTGGCAGCTCCGCACTCTGCTGCGGGGACTTCTATAGTCACTGTGCGCCAGGCTAACCCAGCTGGGAAATCCCCTGTCACTGTGACATCACTTCCTGCTGGCGTTCGTATGGTTGTGCCTGCTCAAAGCACCCAGGGAACGGTAGGCAGATTCCCCCCCCACCTCCAAATTTCAAAATGCTGTATTGGCGTCTGCATGACATTTTCACAGCAATGAAATGCTAACACTGAATATCCATATTGTAAAACGTATTTATTGTAATTACTTCGTTCTCTTAACGATTTCTGTGGCCCCTATCAGCCAATCGGCAGCAGCCCTCAGATGAGTGGCATGGCCGCGCTAGCGGCTGCTGCAGCTGCCACACAGAAGATCCCGCCCTCCTCCACGCCCACTGTGCTGAATGTGCCCGCTGGCGCCACCATCGTTAAAACTGTTGCCGTGACTCCCGGCTCCACCACCCTGCCGGCAACCGTTAAAGTAGCATCACCGGTCATGGTAAGACACCCGACCTCTCCAGTAAACGCCACCCCCTCCCTCCCACACAGGAAGTGTGAGGTGTGTAGTGCTGCAGCTGCATGTGAGTAACATCAGATGTTCCACATGACTGAGTGAGCTGCTTTATGAGCAGAATTTTCTAGCCACAAGGTTGGCGGCATGTGGCATTTTAAGATGTGAACTGGATTCCAGTGCAGAAGCATTCTGGGTAGCTGTTGGTGATGTTGATTGGGTGTCTCAACATGTGCACAAACAAATTACTTGGGCTTAATGACGTGGATAATTGTTTTGCCTGTTATTCAAGCACTGAGAGTCTTGATTAATTTTATGAAAGGTTCACCTCTATTCAGGACTGTTCACTTTTTTTATGGACAGAAAAGGGTTTCTTATGGGCACTTGAAGCAGCTAAATGCTGATATGGCAGCGCAGACTCTTATGTAAAATGAGAGGATATGGCTTGAAGTCATATTCTGCCTCATTTTAGGGACTGATGTCCGCTCACCGGTTTGCTTTTATTAGCTCTGTTTGAGTGTGTATTTTGCAGACAGCTGTCACTGTGACCGAAACTCTTCCCCTCTCCTCTCCAAGGTGAGCAACCCGGCAACCCGCATGCTGAAGACCGCGGCTGCCCAGGTGGGCACTTCGGCCGTGTCCACCCCGAACACGCCTACTCGCCCCATAATCACCGTGCACAAGTCCGGGACAGTCACTGTAGCCCAGCAGGCGCAAGTTGTCACCACTGTTGTGGGCGGAGTCACCAAAACCATCACCCTCGTCAAGAGCCCCATTGGCATGGGAGGAAGTGGAACGCTGGTACGCTCATGGCACAAGGGGGCACTGTGGGGTGATACGGTGGGGGCACAGGGATGGCCTTATATGGACGGATGGCTTGAAAAGTTTTGTATTGCTTTGGGCCGGTGTATTGGCTGGCTATGAAGAGGTTATGGAGGCCTCAGTTTAATATACTGTATATGGACCTGACCCCATGCATTACGCTGTACTGTTGTCTTCGCTTGCAGTTCTTTTGAGGTTTTTCCTCTTGTTCTGTGCACAGATTTCTAACCTGGGAAAGGTCATGTCCGTGGTGCAGACCAAGCCAGTGCAGACCTCTGCCGTGACTGGCCAGGCCTCCACCAACCCCGTCACCCAGATTATACAGGTCAGTCCTCCAGCCTGAGCGGCACTTAAGGGAATTATCATGAGAACTGGCCGAAGTTTTCCCTCCTAAATATTATTGAATATCATTAACAGTTTGACGGTTGGTCAGTCATTAATGGTCTCTCACTGCCGATACAATCTGAATTAACTTGCTATGCCAGTCGTTTACAAGTTTCCATTGCTATTAGACAATTTCATGTTTGGCTGGGTATTTTATTTAAATTAATGAATGCATTCATAAGTAATTGCAATGCGTGTTCATAAGTTTGCTTAAGTGTCCACTTAAGAGACAAGATGTTGGCTTGCATTATTATAGAAGATACTGGCGAACTACATTGCTCATGGTAAGGCACATGAGCAATGTAGTTTGAAAGCACGTAATGGGTAGCTTGGTTAGCATCGTTATTTTCCTTATTTTTGACTCGCCACTCTTAATTAACAACAAGTGGCGTTAATTAACTTGCGCCATTATAGGAATTACCTTAAAGCGACTAGCCTTAACACTGTTAACATTATCAACATGATGTCTGTCTCTTGAATTTGGTGGAGAATTTATCCATTTATCCAACTCTCAATCTTGGTTGCTACATCCAAATAAATTCAAAATGCACATTTTGGCCATCATCAGAGAAGTATATCAAAGGTTCACTGAGTTTGCAATGCAGCAAATTACCAGAGATTCAGCCATCCAGGGTAATGACCTGTTACTAGATTGTGCTCAGCGGTGTTTCCCTCTTTGGTGTCCCTTACAGGTGGGCAGGGCCGACCACTGACGCACAAAAAAATAAGGTCAAAAAGACTTGTGACCTCAATCAAATTTGGGCTCTGGACACTCCCGAAATGCAAAACTTCTTAACTGTGGGCTGGCCTTATAGTTCAGCAGCTAGAGCGGTAACGGGTGATGTGAAGACAGGCTGATGGATGGCAGAGGGTGACGACGATAACCCATTGGCTAGAAGCGCTGAGGGAATAAAACTTGCTAGGTTTTAATTCCTTGTAAGCAGGGTTTGGTGTGAACATTTTTCTTGGCCTGAGATGTTGGCCATTAAGTAAATTTCCACTGGCCCATACACCAAAATGCCCATATTTTGGTCACAATCTGGAATCAAAAAAAATTTGACTGGCCCAATAAGACCAGTGACTCAATCAATGTGGTAGAATTTAACTCTAACAGGCCAGTGGGCCATTGGTTATGTTATAGCTTTTGTGAAGTGTGTGTGTGTGTGTGTGTGTGTGTGTGTGGTGTCACAGTTTATGGTATTGGAAGTCATTGTGCTACAGAGCAAATGCCGGACGACTTGGTGAGAATATTGCAGACTCGCTTTGTACTGAATCGGAATGTGATCGATGCAATCAATGTCTCAATACTCATCTGTTAGAAGAGAGTGTGTACTGTGATAGAGCACTTACAGAATCTTCTTTGGTCCTCTAGAGCTTGGACATTTCAGAACCTTGATTGAAAAATCCTGTCGCGTCCTAAAGACTAAGAGTTTCTCAAGATTCAGTCTGGAAGGGGAGGTTAGCCAAGTCAGGAAATGTGGTACTGTGCTTTAGTGTGATAGTGAATGGGGTATAGACGAGGACTGTGTGAATGTTTGGAAATGCCAGTAATTAGAAACCACTACTTGTAATTACTGAGAGAGTTTTCTTGGCTCCTGGTCCCTGTTGAAGTAGTCATCGTTTAAATTTTCAGTGAAAAATGCGCCTATATGCCTGCATTTTGGTGCATGTTGCAATGCCCTGATTGTTGAGATTTGTAAGGTTAGAACTTGCCCGGAAAAGCAATGCTTTTACTGCAGCAATTCATTATTCCACAGGGAAAAGTCATTTCAACTCAGCAGAAATCTGGGGCCAAGCCAGATTAGCTGGAAGTATTGCCTCATCAGAGTTGAGTGTGAGAATTTGAATTTTATTGTATTGAGTTGTGCTTGAAAGCACTGAGATGGAGGAAAAGCGCGTTCATGGTACTTGCATTATTACTCATTAGTTATGGGGGAGGACTAATTCAATAGAGACTTTGCATAGCCTGTAAGTTTTAAACGATGACTTTGTCCGATGGGCTACAGCTTCTTCAACCGTCACAGATGTTTTGCTTAAGCCTCACATTCATTGTTTGGAAATCAAATTCTCTGGAGTGCTCGACCAAAAAGAAAATTGAGTCACTGTGCAAATTTGTAATTGGCTGTTCGATGTGAAGTTTGGGCTGTTATTTTTTGCATGAAGGGAAGATTCTGACTCCTCCCTCCGCAGACTAAAGGACCCCTGCCCGCTGGGACCATCCTTAAGCTGGTGACCTCTGCGGATGGCAAGCCCACCACCATCATCACCACTACCCAGGCAGGGGGCACAGGGAGCAAGCCCACCATCCTGGGCATCAGCAGCGTGTCGCCTACCACCACCACCAAGCCGGGGACCACCACCATCATAAAGACCATCCCCATGTCTGCAATCATGACCCAGCCAGGGGCCACAGGTCAGTCTTCTGGAGCCTGGAGTTCTCTAGTTCACCTGCAACCCTGGACATGTAGCTTTTAAGTGCTGCTGCTGACATCTCTTGCACTATTGCAAGAAGTTTGTAGTTTTTGAAAGCAATGCCCCACTGAGTATTTTGGCTCCAAACAATGTTGTTGAAATCAGTGGCCGCCAGCTACATTGACTTGAAAACCTGTCACAAATTCTCTACAATTATCAGGACTGTTTGCCATATTTGTGTACAGATGGTTCATTGAGTTTTGAATCCTTGCAAAACCCTGGCCTCCCACCACAGCTGGGGAAAAAAACAAATTCCCTTTGCCATATGCAAAAACGATAATTTGAAAAGGGCGTCCGAAGCCAGATGTATTCCAGTAAAAATATTAAATTTCCTCTCGCGCAATTACACATCGGGTGTTTTAAAGATCGCACTTTCTTTCAACAGACAAGGAAATCATGATGGCATTTACACGTGAATGGGTGCCGAGTTACAACAATTCAGTGTGCATTCATTATAGTAATGTTTCAGTGTTCAATATCAGGGATATTAAAAAAAAACCCTTCTGACAGCTTAAGTTTCAGATTGTTGTAAAATGTCGGCTGTTGCTCTAGAGGTTGTTCATCTTCCCCCTGCAGGCGTTACCAGCACCCCAGGGATGAAGTCGCCAATTACCATAATAACCACCAAAATGATGACATCTGGTACTGGGACGCCTGGAAAAATCATCACTACTGTGCCCAAACTGGGTACTGGACCTGGACAACAGGGGGTGACACAGGTAGCCTTTAAATAAAAACTGTCTACTTCAGCTTGCTTTTGTTTGTTGGAGGTCATTTTTTCCTCTCGTTTTTGCTGGGGATTCAGAAAGTCTTGTTGGAGTCATTATATCCAAAACAATTGTTAAACTGCAGCAAATTTAAGATGAAAGCGTTTCCTTGATTTCAACTTGGGATAATATTTTTTTTTTCTTGCTTTTTATAGGTTTTATTTGGAGGTAAACATTCATTTATTAAATGAAATACACTATCGAGTTCTCAGAAAGAATACAGTGAGATGCTACTTTCAGGAATTCTTTGTAAAATGTCATAATGGTGCACAGAATGCCTGTATGCTTGCTGTACGTGAGGGTCAGCACTCTAAAGTAAGTGCACCCTCAGATCGTCATTGGTAAAATTGAGCTTCTGGAATGACTTTTGTCCTTGCAGGTGGTTTTGAAAGGAGCACCTGGGCAGCCAGGGACCATTCTGCGTACAGTGCCCATGGGTGGAGTTCGCCTGGTTACCCCTGTAACAGTGTCCGCAGTCAAACCAACCGTCACCACTCTTGTCGTCAAGGGAACTACAGGTAGCACGGACCATTATTATTTGATGTCTTTTTACCATCCTTTTTCAAATGGCTGTGAAAATGCTGACACTATTGGGCCCAGAAATTTGGTGTCAGAATGAATGAAACTGGAGTTTGGGAGCTTCACATTTTGATGTCCTTGACTTGTTAAAGGATCATTATATTGGTGCAGCTTTTATAATTTTCAAGTTTTGAAAGCTAACTGGGCCTCAGTCTTTTTGTTTCTGATTACCTCAAAGCTTGTGTTCCACCTGAACTGTTACTTGCTTCACCAGTGACGTTAACAGCCGGCCGTTTTTTCCATTTTCCTGTAGGTGTCACGACTCTGGGCACAGTGACTGGCACGGTGTCCACCAGCCTTGCAGGGGGGAGCGTGGCCAGTGCGAATGCTTCTTTGGCAACCCCCATCACCACCCTGGGCACCATTGCCACCCTGTCCAGTCAGGTCATCAACCCAACAGCTATCACAGTGTCTGCAGCCCAAACCAGCCTGACCACAGCCTCTCCTCTGCCCACGCCCACCATCAGCATGCAGGTAAGCTGCGCTCACCTCGGTTACTAGCCTGGGGTAAGTTTCTCAAAAGCATAGCTGCTGACTACATTGGCAACTTGCATAGTTCCACCGCATTCAGTCAATGATTTCAGCTATGAGAGTTGGCGTCTGTGCCTTTGGGGAACCTGCTCCTGCTCATTTCGCCTATTAGCTCTTTCTGGCTGAAATGCAAGTGCATTTTCAGGAGGCAAATTATTGTGGAGGATTTGACTGTCTGAATTTTTTTTAATGCCTCTGAGGATTGTTCATGACTCTTGGGATTCTACCCTGTATTTGAACAGTCGGTGAATCAGCCCACACAGGTGACCTTGATCACCACCCCCAGCGGCGTGGAAGCTCAGCCGGTGCAGGACCTGCCCGTCTCCATCCTGGCTTCCCCCACCTCCGAACAGCCCTCTGCCACAGTCGCTGAGGCGGGAGCCGGGGATATGCCTGGTACTGTCACTCTGGTGTGCTCGAACCCGCCTTGCGAGACCCACGAGACCGGCACCACCAATACCGCCACCACCGCCAGCTCCAGCATGGGCGTGCAGCGAGTGTGCTCAAATCCGCCCTGTGAGACCCACGAGACCGGCACCACCAATACCGCCACCACCGCCAGCTCCAGCATGGGCGTGCAGCGAGTGTGCTCAAATCCGCCCTGCGAGACCCACGAGACCGGCACCACCAATACCGCCACCACCGCCAGCTCCAGTATGGGCGTGCAGCAAGTGTGCTCGAATCCCCCCTGCGAAACTCACGAGACCGGCACCACCAACACCGCCACCACCGCCAGCGCTAACATGGGTGGGCAACGCGTATGTTCGAATCCGCCCCATGAGACCCATGAGACCGGAACCACCAATACCGCAACCACCGCCAGCTCCAACATGGGCTCAGATCAGATGGGAACAGTCCAGAGCAAGACGGGGTCGCAATCGCCCTCTTCCTCCTCCGATTCCCCTCCGCCCTCCACCACGGGCCCCTCGGGAGCCAGCGCTGCCCCCGGGGTCCTGCGGCCCGAAAACCTGCGGACGGGCACCACCTACACCTCCACCACGGCGCGCTCCAACATGGGCTCCAACCAGACGGGCACGGTGCAGAGCTCCCGCTCCACCCAGGAGAAGTCGTCTTACGGCAGCGCCACCTGTCCCGTTTCGCAGAACTTGCCCTTGGAGAATGGGGACGGAGTCGCAGTGTGCTCCAACCCGCCCTGCGAGACCCACGAGACGGGCACCACCAACACTGCCACCACCGCTGGAGCTGGAGGGGTCCAGCAGGTGTGCTCCAACCCGCCCTGCGAAACTCATGAGACGGGCACTACCAACACCTCCACCCAGGCCTCCAGCAGCATGGGGGCTGATCAGTCTGGGACTGTGCAGAGGGTTTGCTCCAACCCACCCTGTGAGACGCACGAGACGGGCACCACCAACACAGCCACCACAGCTACCTGCAGCATGGAGAGCGGCGAGGGCACCGGTGAGTCACCGCCAACCGCTTCACACACGCTGCAGGAGAAGCGCATGCATTTTATCATGAAAAGGGGTCTTCAGTTTAAAGTGTAGAAATAACCATAATAATGTAAAAACTAAGAAATAAACATACTCGACATGATTTTAACCTCATAAAATGTAGCATTTTTATAAAAATTTGCATGATTGCCATGGAAACAGCACTTAAATGACATAATGATATTTCAATAACCCATGATCAGATTTTACTCAAATTGAAAGGTTTAAGATGGTAGTATAAAATGACAGGATTTTTTTTTTGTTTGGAACATTTATGAATATTTAATGAACTGTTATCAACTTGCTTCATTATCAAAATTAACCCCCTTTTATACCTATATAGAAAATCCTTTGTCATTTCATAGATCTCCAACAGATACTTCAGTCCAAATTTCAAGACAGTCAGATGAATATTAATGATTTTATGAATGCCACAAGTTTAAAAATAAGTCAAATTTGTGATTTTTGGAAATTTGCATTTAAAGTTTCAAGTAACAATTGAGGCAGAGGAAAATATAGATTCTTCGTGTTTACTGGCATCTCACTGCATTCCTTTATTTTATGCGAATCAAAAATGTTAAAATTGACAAAAATTTTTACCCTGAAGACCCCTATAGCTGAATAACTTAACCAAGCTCGTACCATAACGCGCAAGTCCATTATCCCAAGCACGACTCAAACTAACATAGTTGGTAACATGGTAAGGGCTATTCAGCTTTACAGTGCTTGCCATTTTCCTGCCATTAGAATGAAATTGAAGCTTGGCTGATTTAAGGACTAAATTATAATTCTGGAAGCATACTAACTGAGATTGGGGCTTCTTGGGTGACCCAGTCATTCCTTGGGTTTTGTGGCAACTTTGAGATTTTAAGTTGGCTCTGTTTTTTGATCAGTGTTATGACTTGTAAAAAATCACAATAAAGAAAACCAGCAATGACAAATAAAACTAATTTATTCTTCACTTAAAAAGTTCTACAAAAGGAAGTCATTTGTTTATTTCTCTAATAACACTAACTCTGTTGCCAAAACAAAACTCTGCTTCTCTCTGCTCTGCTGTGCTTAAAATCTCAGCATTTATATAGACTAGCAACATTCTGGAAAGAT
The DNA here is from genome assembly GCA_029721435.1 of Gymnothorax reevesii. NCBI lineage: Eukaryota > Metazoa > Chordata > Actinopteri > Anguilliformes > Muraenidae > Gymnothorax > Gymnothorax reevesii. Next base: position 61,622,766 of record CM056585.1, read on the forward strand.
CCACAGGATTCCTGGGTAATCCCGCCCCCTCCAGGCCGGAAGGTGCCAGTAGCTTCTAGAAAGCCCTAGTCTATCACACATCAGATCATGTTTTACAGACACACCTTCAGAGGGTGCCAAATGAACAAAAATAGCTGACCACCAAGGCAGCAAAAACAGCATGTAACAAATCTTCATTTACAAACCCAAAACCAGTGAAGTTGGCACGTTGTGTAAATCATAAATAAAAACAGAATACAATGATTTGCAAATCTTTTTCAACCTATATTCAACTGAATACACTGCAAAGACAAGTTACTTAATGTTCGAACAGGTAAACTTTGTAATTTTTGCAAATATTAGCTCATTTGGAATTTGATGCCTGCAACATGTTTCAAAAAAGCTGGCACAAGTGGCAAAAAAGACTGCGAGAGTTGAGGAATGCTCATCAAACACTTATTTGGAACATCCCATAGGTGAACGGGCTAATTGGGAACAGGTGGGTGCCATGATTGGGTAGAAAAGCAACTTCCCTGAAATGCTCAGTCATTCACAAACAAGGATGGGGCGAGGGTCACCACTTGGTGAACAAATGCATGAGCTGATTGTCGAACAGTTTAAAAACAACATTCCTCAACGAGCTATTGCAAGAAATTTAGGGATTTCATCATCTACAGTCCGTAATATCGTCAAAAGGTTCAGAGTATCTGGAGAAATCACTGCACGTAAGCGACAAGGCTGAAAACCAACATTGAATGCCCGTGACCTTCGATCCCTCAGGCGGTACTGCATCAAAAACCGACATCAGTGTGTAAAGTACATCACCACATGGGCTCAGGAACACTTCAGAAAACCACTGTCAGTAACTACAGTTCGTCGCTACATCTGCAAGTGCAAGTTAAAACTCTACAATGCAAAGCAAAAGCCATTTATCAACAGCACCCAGAAACGACGCCGGCTTCACTGGGCCCAAGCTCATCTAAGATGGACTGATGCAAAGTGGAAAAGTGCTCTGTGGTCTGACGAGTCCACATTACAAATTGTTTTTGGAAACTGTGGACGTCGTGTCCTCCGGACCAAAGTGGAAAAGAACCATCCGGACTGTTATAGGCGCAAACTTCAAAAGCCAGCATCTGTGATGGAATGGGGGTGTATTGGTGCCCAAGGCATGGGCAACTTACACATATATGAAGGCACCATTAATGCTGAAAAGTACATACAGGTTTTGGAGCAACATATGTTGCCATCCAAGCAACGTCTTTTTCATGGACGCCCCTGCTTATTTCAGCAAGAAAATGTCAAGTCACATTCTGCACGTGTTACAACAGCATGGCTCTGTAGTAAGAGTGCGGGTACTAGACTGGCCTGCCTGTAGTCCAGACCTGTCTCCCATTGAAAATGTGTGGCTCATGATGAAGCGTAAAATACGACAACGGAGACCCCGAACTGTTGAACAACGTAAGCAGTGTATCAAGCAAGAATGGGAAAGAGTTCCACCTGAAAAGCTTAAAAAATTGGCCTCCTCAGTTCCCAAACGTTTACTGAGTGTCGTTAAAAGGAATGGCGATGTAACACAGTGGTAAAAAGGCCCCTGTGCCAACTTTTTTGCAATGTGTTGCTGCCTTTAAATTCTAAGTTAATGATTATTTGTAAAAAAAAAAAAAAAAAAAAAAAAATTCTCAGTTTGAACATTAACCATCTTGTATTTGCAGTGTATTCAATTGAATATAAGTCATTGAAATCATTGAATTCTGTTTTTATCTACAATTTACATAACGTGCCAACTTCACTGGTTTTTGGTTATGTACAAATGAAACGCAATGCTGTACACAAGATACGTATACATAACATCAGACATTTGAGTTTACACCAACCATGGAGGCAGACTGCAAGAGTGTGCTACCCTGAAATGAGTTAACTGGTGTCACTTTCCGAAAAACAAGGCTAGCGTAATCTTTTGAGAGAGGAACGGGGCTTTGTGTTTTGTACCCTGTTATCAATTGTCCCTGAGCTAATCGGTTCACCACAGTGTTCACCTGTGTCCCCGTGCTAATCTGGACACCACAGTGTTCACCTGTGTCCCTGAGCTAATCTGGACACTACAGTGTTCACCTGTGTCCCTGAGCTAATCTGGAAGCCGCAGTGTTCACCTGTGTCCCTGAGCTAATCTGGACGCCGCAGTGTTCACCTGTGTCCCTGAGCTAATCTGGACGCCGCAGTGTTCACCTGTGTCCCTGAGCTAATCTGGATGCCGCAGTGTTCACCGGTGTCCCTGAGCTAATCTGGACGCCGCAGTGTTCACCGGTGTCCCTGAGCTAATCTGGACGCCGCAGTGTTCACCTGTGTCCCTGAGCTAATCTGGACGCCGCAGTGTTCACCTGTGTCCCTGAGCTAATCTGGACGCCGCAGTGTTCACCGGTGTCCCTGAGCTAATCTGGACGCCGCAGTGTTCACCGGTGTCCCTGAGCTAATCTGGACGCCGCAGTGTTCACCGGTGTCCCTGAGCTAATCTGGACGCCGCAGTGTTCACCGGTGTCCCTGAGCTAATCTGGACGCCTCAGTGTTCACCTGTGTCCCTGAGCTAATCTGGACGCCTCAGTGCTAACTTGTGTCCCTGACCTAATCTGCCGACTGCAGTGCTAAACTGCGTCTCTGAGCTAATCTGCGCTCCACAGTGTTAACCTGTGTCCCTGTGCTAATCTGCGCTCCACAGTGCTAACATATGTCCCTGAGCTAGCTAATCTGCATCCCACAATGCTAACCTGTGTCCCTGGTCTAATCTGCGCGCCATTGTGCTAACCTATGTCCCTGAAGTAATCTGGCAACACAGAGCTAAACTGTGTCCATGAGCTAATCTGCACACCACAGTGCTAACCTTTGTCCCTGAGCTAATCTGTTCATGGCAGTGCAAACCTATGTCCCTGAGCTAATTCGTGTGCCTCAATGCTATCGTGTCCTTGGGCAAATGTACACTGCAGTGCTGACCTGTGGACCTGAGAATCTGTATACTCTACGCCTGGCTAATGTTTGCTTGAGCTAATCTGTTCAGTGTTGGTGACGTGTATCCCTGTGCTAATCAACATTTCTTCGCACTAACTTGTTCTTTGCTAATTTGCATGACTTGGAACTAACCTGTATCCCTGGGCTAATCTGCATTCCTCTGTACTGACTTGTACTCCTGTGCTTGTCTGTATACCTTGGTACTAACCTGTATTCCTGGACATCCTGGTCTTGCAGCCCAGCAGAGTGGTGAGACCACACAGGGAAATGGCAGTCCTCCCTCCGAAGTCCCGGCACAGTCCACTGCCCCAACAGAGGCCACCAATCCCACAACGCAAAGCAGAGCCATCACAACTGTTACCCAGGCAACACCTGCCCCAGGCCCCTCTGTACCGGTAAGGCTGTTCGGGTGCAACTTGCATGTTTGTTGGTAGTGGTACCAGCGGAGTTGTGCCTCCTGAGCCTCCCTGTGCCTACTGGTGGACAATAACTTTGTGGCCAAGCTACTTGACTAAAACTGGCTTCCTTAAATGATTATCCTCACGACTTGCTCTTGAGTCTGCTCTGCATTCATTCTGCCCCATCCACCCCTTCTGGCTCCAGTCGATCTCCTCAATCACTGAATCCTCGGGCGCGGCACACGAAGAGGCTGGTGGGCTGGAGGAGCTTCAGCAGCAGCAGCAGCAGCAGGAGGAGAACATGGCCGCCGGGGAGCCGATGCAGGGGGCCGAGGAGGAGCCTGGGGCCGCAGCAGCCGTGGAGGCTGGGGAGCCCATGCAGACTGAGTGCGCCGCAGAGCTGGCTGAGGCTGCCGTAGGTCCTGTGGCCATGGAGGAGGGGAGCGAGGCCCCCACAGTGCTTCAGGTGCAGGTAGAGCAGCTGCCCGCGGCCATGGACACCCAGCCCAGCCAGGAGGAGCAGGAGGTAACTTTCGTCATTAAAATTTCTGCTGGAAAAAATGACTACTTCTTAAAAAGGAAATTATTAGGAATGGAGGCCGCCTTTTTGTGGTTCAAGCAGCAAAGCTGCTGAAATCCTATTCTGTTTGTTCTGACTATTCTTATTACTTTTCTGCCAAGTGTTTGCAGAGCCAAAGCTGTAACTAGTGCAACTGAACTTGGCAGCCAGGTGCCTATTGTAACCCGCTGCACAGGTTAAAAAATTACCCTGATTGGCCACATCTTGGCGCTAGAGCAAGCAAAACGCATTTGGTTTAACTCATGGACCATCTGGCCTTGAGTCAAAATTATTCTTTTTGCAAGATTCCTTGGCTCCAGCTAAACAAAAAGACTTTTTTGGATGTCAATGATGTGCTGTCTTGGATTTTTTGCCTTTTTGAATTTTTTGTTTTTTTGTTTGTCAAGATTCGTGCGCAGCACGAACTAATCTTAGTAAATTAATTTATATAGTATTTTATGCTCAAAAATGCAGCCACAGTACACCTATAAATTTTGTGGCTGTGGCCTTCATTGATGATACAGGGTTGTGACTCGAGTGCAATATTCAGTCATCATAAAACATAAGAATTTACATGGGACAAGAAGCTGAATTCGACAAAAGTTATAGGTTTTCTATCAGGGAAAAATTAAACCTCTTATCCACTTTGCCATTTTATCTGTACTTAAATTATATTATATGTGATAAATCTATTGATTGTGACTTTGCTCTCCCCATCAAATGGCTGTAGATTCTGGCATGGCTTTGAAATTATACTCCTGCTACTAACCTTTTGTGTAAATTCGTCAATAGGTGGTGCTATAGCAAAGAAATGGTCCTAATTACTAAACTATATCTGATGGTGTGCATTTTTGCATGCAGCTTCTTGGTCTGAAGTACTAATAATCTGTCAGGAAAAGGTGATGGCAGCCAGCCCGTGTGTGCCATCAGCCATATCATAATGAAACAAGCAGGGTAGGAAATGCCATAAATAATTATGTACCATGAACTGGAAATCATCAAATTCATTCAAAGCGTGTCTTTACTGCTTCAGAATTCGTCATTGCCTTATATTGCTCTGACTCGGTTATTTTGTGAAATTGGTGAGGTCTGCAATCTTGGTTGTCACTCCTGCCCCAATTAAACACACCTCATTCAACAAGTGTTTGTTTTCCCTGCTCTCTCAGATGGAGCAGGGTGCTGTGGCGGGCGCTGCTCAGGATTCGGAGCCCCTGGCTCTGCCCCAGGAGCTGATGTCTGCAGATGGGCAGCCCACCACGCTGATGGTGACTGGTCTGACCCCAGAGGAGCTGGCGGTCACGGCGGCGGCCGAGGCGGCAGCTCAGGCTGCTGCTACAGAGGAGGCCCAAGCCCTGGCCATCCAGGCTGTTCTCCAGGCAGCGCAGCAGGCTGTCCTCAGTGAGTAACCTGGGGGTGAGGGGATTCTGAGAATGTTTCATGGTGCTGAAGCTATGGACTAAGATTTGTGCCAAAAGGTATTACCTTTTTAAATTGAAGATATTGTTTGGCTGAATGATTCTCGGCCAACGACTTGGAACTCCATTTGTTTTCAGTTACCTGTGACATCAGCCGTGTTCATTCCAACTGTGTATGGGGTTTTTTTTTTTTTTTAAATCTTGTTACTAAAGTGCTTTTTTAGGTTTATTCAGATTTTAGTCACCTGATTCTTTATAGTTTTAGCCTAGTTTTATTACTCAAATTGTAGGATTTTCAGAAGACTAAATCCCCTGTACATTTAGTCAATTTTGTAATCATTTTCCATAGATTCCAATTCAGCTTTTATCATAGCATAATATTAGGGTGGGAACATACCATTTGTTTATGCTTGAAAAACAATTACTACAGCTGAGGTCTACATTCTCAGTTGTGTGGACCAGTAAACTGTATGATTAAAGAGAGGACTGAATAGACTTGTGTCTCAAGTCATCTCGCTCTCCGATTTCTGTTTTATCATTTAATGAAAATGTTGGCACGTTGTCCTCGTGGATCTAATTTTTTCATTTTCCTGTTTTTTCATTGAAGAAAAATGGTTGTCCCTGAACATATTTCGTCATAGTTTTGCTGGTGAAATTAACCCTGTACATCAGTCATGGTGACATCACAGCAGTGTAAAAACTCTCCTCTATCTCACCTCAGATGAAGAGGACTCTGGTCAGGATCAGCAGGCCACCACCATCCCCATCGTGCTCACCCAGCAGGAGCTGGCTGCTTTGGTGCAGCAGCAGCAACAGCTGCAAGAGGCCCAGGCTCAAGCCCAAGCTGCGGCCGCCGCTGCCCAGCAACAGAGCGCCGCCCAGGCCGCCCTGCCCACGGAGGGCCTGGCCCCTGCCGACAGCCTCAACGACCCCGCCTCCGAGAGCAATGGTCACAACGAGATGGCGGCCGCCGTCACCAGCGCCGTGGCCCAGCTGCTGCCCAGCACATCGGCCGAGAGTGAGCATTTCCGGAAAGTTCCACGCACCCCACGTTATCTTTTGCCACCGTGGTGTCTTCAGTGCGCAGGTTAATCAAAAAAATGTATTCAAATGTGTTTTTTAATGTGTATTTCTTTGTCTCGTTTACCCTCCATAAGCCTTGGCCCCATCCAGCACTTTTGCTCCAGTGCAACCCATGGTGGTGGCTAGCCCAGCCAAGATACAGGCAGCGACAACACTGGCCGAGGTAGCCAATGGCATCGAGTCTGGAGCAGGGGTGAGTCAGCACGAGAAGCTAGTCAATCTTCTGGACCGTACTGTTGATGCCAGTCTGAAAATGAAGGTTTAAATCATGGGTGTCACATTTTTATTCATTTATTCTCCTCGTTCTCAGAAACAAGTGCCTACACCAGCCTTGGCCAAGCCGCCCGCAAAGAAAGAGAGCCAGTGGTATGATGTTGGAGTCGTCAAAGTGACAAATATGATCGTCACGCACTACTACCTACCAGGAGATGATACTCCCCCTATTGATGTACGTTTTGGTGATGGCCCAGCCCACATCCATCTGTGATCGCGGGTACTCTGTGTGCCAGTGCTGAACTCTTAGCTTACGGCCCCCTGTCGTTCTCCAGGAGGACTCCGCAGCCATCCCAGACTACAGCCAGATGAAGAAGGTGGAGCTACAGCCCGGCACCGCCTACAAGTTCCGTGTGACTGGCATCAACGCCTGCGGCCGCGGAACCTACTCAGAGATCTCCGCTTTCAAGACCTGCCTGCCGGGCTTCCCTGGTGCGCCCTGTGCCATCAAAATCAGCAAGGTGTGACATTAAAAGAGAAACTTCTGCTCCTTACTGCTGTAGTTTGGCGTCTTGTCGAGTTTAGACCATTGGGGGACAACGCCCAACAAGGGCCATATTCATCTCTATGCCAGCCTCTGGCCATAACTCAACACCCCAAACATTAAAGCGGCATGATATTTGAGCTACATTTCTGGGTTTATTGGCTCATTTAGCCAAGACAATGGATGTGAAAGGGCCTGCATACATGCTTGGGCTCCACGACCAGAATTGCAACCCCTCTTGGCTCCCCCTTCACCCCCCTGTTGTTTTCCCCGAGTTCAATTTTTCTGGATTTTTCTCACCCCTTCTATCCCTTGTTTTCTTTCAGAGCCCAGATGGTGCCCACCTGACCTGGGAGCCCCCGTCGGTGACCTCGGGGAAGATCATTGAATACTCTGTGTACCTGGCCATCCAGAGCACACAGGCTGGCGAGCAGAAGGCCTCCACCCCAGCCCAGCTGGCCTTCATGCGGGTGTACTGTGGGCCCAGCCCCTCCTGCCTAGTGCAGTCCTCCAGCCTGTCCAACGCTCACATCGACTACACCACCAAACCTGCCATCATCTTCCGCATCGCTGCGCGCAATGAGAAGGGCTATGGTCCCGCCACGCAGGTCCGATGGCTGCAAGGTGGGTTGAATACTTACTCGTGAGCACACAGTTTCAAAGAGCAAGTGACTGAAGAAGTGATGGGTTGACTGAAGATTATGAAGCTGACACAGCAATCATCACCAGCAATCGAGTCCTAGAACACATTAGTCTGGCGTATAATTAAAAAAAATGGTGCCACAGGCTCTAGCGCATCTGGACTATAAATCCACAGTGACCACATCTATGCCAAGTCTCCGCTTCATCGGCCTGATTGTTTTGGAGGAAACGTTCAAGACAATCGAAGTACTTTTCGCCGTGGCGTAATGATGAAGGCAAAATCAAGGTCAAGAGCGGGGGGGCGGGGGGGCAACTTCAAAGGATTAATGACACGAGTAGAAGCCTGGTAGTATAACTGATTCTGTTCAGTACTTTTGGACTAGAAAGGCAAGTAAAAATTATTGTCAGTCTCTTGGACTGGATCAGATAAGGCTGGTTATTTATGGTTTGGAGTGTATTCAGGGCTCACTTAAATTCCTGGTTAATTTAACGGGTTTCACTCAAAGGATTCAGATTGAGTAGCATGTGGCAAATAGGCTCCCAAAATCTGCATGTAATTGGCAGGTACATGAATATTTAAGAAAACCAACTATCATTCCTGTTCGGGGAAAGACTTGTGCACATTTTTCACTGTATGTATGTATTTTGGCAGAATCCAGTAAGGATGGCTCGGCTGCTAAACCCGCCACGAAAAGACCAGTCTCCTCTCCTGACGGGTGAGTGAGTCCTCATTTCTCCCCTGTGATCCCTACAAAATGTTTGCACTGCTGGCTTATTCTATCTTGGACACTTCCTCAGGCTCGGTGAGAGAAATTGGCACTGGTGATGGAAGAGGGGAAAAAGTTAATAAGAAGAAGAATTGTTTACTTACGCTGGTCATGTCCTTCAGCTGCAACTGTTTGTGATGCACCATGGTCTGAATTGCTGCTACTACTTTGACTTTATGAAAGGGTTTCAAAACAGGTGACTGACTTTGATGAAGTTTACAAGGTTTGTGCTTGGGCTCACAGTTTTGCTAATGGGACCCTTGATTTACGGTCACTGTCAGACAGTCTCTGCCAGTCAGCACCTGGAGTCAAAAGTCCTTCTTGTAATGCCTCATTCGTTTCCCCACCTTTCTTTGCCCTGTTTTTAGGAAAGCCACCGGTCCAAAGAAGGCAAGATCAGACCAGTGAGGAGTCTCCCTGAACTCTTCTGTCCTTTTGTCCCAATGTGGACTATGACTGAACCCATCCCCACATCCCCCACGCCCTCCCCCCTTCATCCTCCGCCACACCGCAGCCTCAACCCATCCTCCACCATCTTAGTGGTCAAAACGGCAATGAAAAACAACAAGAAGAAGATTCACCTAAATTTGAGATGAACCGGCCCCTGACACTGGGCGCGGTGGTGCCATGGACGCCTTCTCAACCTGTATTTTTTCACTTTTATTTCATTATACTGCTTCTTCATGGGCAAACAAATGAAAGCACATTTTTTTTTTGCTTTATTCTCAGTGTATTTCGTCAAATCTAATCTGCAGCATTCAGACAAAAAAAAATGAATTGCATCTAAATAGTTTTGTCGTATATTCCCCTTATCTTTTCCTGGCTTGTGTTAACACAAGAACAGTTGAATAGAAATTATTTCAACTTTGCTCATAGTTGTTTAGCTTTTTTTTTATATACAAGTTTTGAGTAAAGTCATTGAGGTTGGGGGAGAAGGATGAGCGGGTGGATACATCAAAATGGAAAACAAATGGCACTTCACATTATACGGGGATGCTTTCCTGAGGAAAAGACTAGCACCATTCGAGAGGAAAAAAGAAGAAAAAAATCAAAATGGGCACCGAACTGGACTGGTCTCCCTATTCTGTTGCATCACTGTGCGCATGACCTTGGTGAATGGAAAGAGTGGATCATGGATGATCTTGGAAGCGGAAGAATAAAGGACTTAGGTTTGCGTAGATTCAGAGACTAGAGTAGAACTGAGACTTTTGCCGCACGTTAAGCAACTCTTGTTTAAAAAAGGAAAAAAGAAGAAAAAAAAAAAACCTAGAAAAACTTCCCAAAAAATTAGCAAGCGGTGATGCCGAAGTTCTGCGTGTGGTTTATTTTTGTATTTTTTAAGGCTTTTTTCCCTTGTGTGTATGTGTGTACTTGAGTGCATTTTTTTAAACCTCACTTTTTTCATTTACTCTTTATGTTCCTGGTTTAAATCCCCTGTAGTTTCCATGTTTGTGGGAAGGGTTTGTCGTGGCATTGAGGGGGCCACAGTTTTTTTTTTTTTTTTTTTTGGTTCTTTTAATCTTTGATCGATAAATTGTACTTGTTCTATCTGAGGAAATTGAAAAGAAATGACTTTTTGTATTTGTTTTTGAAGAGAATGACAAACGATGCAGAAAGGAGCACCCCAGGAGAGGAGGACTTTTTTTTTTTTCTTTTTTTTTGCCTTGTTTACTTAACTTTTTGACGCTTGTATTCTTTAGTGTACGCCAAAACTGGACATTAAAGCAATCTTTCACTGAACACACACATCCTCCTCTCCTATCGTTCTCCCTCCAAGTAAGCCCCTCATTACCAATCCATAGTTTCATTACAGTGCATCCTTAGAAGCTGTGGAGTCAAAATTGTTTTCCTAATTTGTTTTAGAATGTTGCCAGAAATAAAATTAAAAGAAAAAAAATGGAATGTTCTTCCCAGCAAGTGGAGACTGCTGTCTATGGAAAATGATCCGATATTGATCGGCATTATTTTGGGTCGGTGCTTTTTGCTGAAGACATGAGGGCGGGCAAGAAGTTTGTGTGTAATGTCGCTAAAGTGTTACCAGAAGAATGAGTTGTACGTCTTTGAATTGGGGGAGGTCACGTTTTTGTTGTTTTTGGAAGTAGGGATGGGTGGGTTGCAAGGATTTTTGGCATTGCCAGAGTTTGGGCTCAACTGTAAATTGGTTCCTTCATATAGCAAGAAAAAAATCTTGGCTTTTTTATAATTATCTGTAACAAGTTTTTACATGTTGGTCATCTCTTGCTTTTTGTCTTGACATATAAAAAAACAGAAATATCTGTCTCTGCTTAATTATCTTTTATATTTTAAAGTTGACCCATTTCCTTGCCACTTGAGGGTGAAGGAAATAAAGGAAGCGGTTTATTCAATAAAATTGGATCAAGTGGTCTCAAGCAGTTACAGTATTAGGTTTAAATGCAGCAAATGCTGGGTGTTGGGTCAGATCACAAGAACGCATCCATGATTTTCAAACTTATGCCATTTCCTTGAGGAAAATGTAAATACCGTCTCGTAATATTGTCTATTGTCAAAGATGAAATATTCAGGAATTAAACTCCCTTTCAATTCTGTGGAAAAAAAATTTTTAAACTTTTTTTATCTTCAGATACTCTGTCACTCTTTGGGGAAAATTGATATATGAACCCTGTGTAAATTTAAAGCCCATTATTTGAAGGTGTCAGCACTCGTAACACCCAAATGTGTATTAAACACAAGATTGGGAATGTGGGTGTTGGCAGTATATTTTGATGGTGGCATCCAAACTTTGCTCTCAACTGCGAGGTGTATAAAAGGCATTAATACAAGTTCATGTTATTCCTGTGCTGTGCTATAATTGTCCTGTCCCTTTTCCATCAATAGTCAATGTTTTTGCAGGTCGTGAGTCTTCAAGTGTCGACTTGGTTTATACTTGTACTCAAGATAAGTTGGCAGTGATGTTGTCAGGTGTAATGAGCATTTTTGTAGTGTGAAAATTAGTATGTTAAAAATGTGTTATCTGGTTTTAGGAACTACATTCAAAATATCGTTTACGAATACTATGGAATAATAAAAACGGCCATCTTTGAATGGGTTTTCTGTGCTTTTTTTTTTCTTTACTGTTGGAACTTGCTGATGTGTAGGTAATGGAACAGGGAAGTGGCTGACGTCACTGCCAACTTAACTTTAATATGAGTATAGAAGAATACACTTAATCATCACCAAATAACTTTTCTTCAACCCCGTGCGTACAGTGGTGTCAGCCGTCATGCTTTCCATTCACCATTTTTGTTTTGCACATAATCTTGGAATACTCTACATCAATCACCAGTATTTTAGAAAATGGTATTTAAGATATGCCATTCCAAAAGACACAGCATCATTCGGTTTTGAGATTGCATTGCAATTTTTGAATTGATGCAGTTTGTATTCATTTTTGTCCAAGATTTTGTATTGACAACAGGAAAGTCTGAAAAGCAAGTTTCACTCTGTAAACCACTTCCAGCACATCCTTAAGAATTCGGTTAAGGTCAGGGCTCTGGTGGCCAATGCATGTTTGAATTTTATTTCTCATGCTCGGTGAACCAGTCTTTCAAAAAATTTGTCCCAATGAATCTTTGCATTTCCATCTTGGAATGTGTCTGGCGTCAGGGATTTATATCCATTAATGTGATAATCTGATCATCTAGGTAATCTGACTTCGTTTTGCTTCATAATTACGCTTTCAAGACCTGGCCAATTGAAGCAACCTCAGATCATAAAACTGTTTCCGGAGACTTGTGCAGTGGGAGGTGTTTGCGATATATACACTGCTTCATTTCTTACCGCCCACCGCTCTGGAAAGGGGTCAATTTAGTCTCCTCCACCCTCATGGCATTTTTCTATTGCTCAACAGTCCAATCTCGATGGGAATTGTAAATTGAAGTTATTTTATTCCGGGCAGCCTCACGTGGCTCGCTCTAGTGGCCACGTGATAATGTTCTGTCTGTAACAGTTAAACTGCTGCTGCTTACAGAACATTACCATGAGTTCCAGTGCTGTTATTACCAGGTTATTACGAAGGGACTAATGCTGCATTCGTGAATTAAGTCGAAGGTACGAGGAAGGATCATTCGAACAGTGAGGTCGTGAACAGTGAGGTCGTGAGCAGTGGCGTCATCAGACTCGTCTTCATTTTGTTGTCGTGGGGGTGGAATCGTCTTCATTTTATTGCCACCGGGATGAGGGCTGTCGTCCGTCCCTTGGCATGAGGTCTAAAGAACGGAATTCACCAGTCGTGTCTCGAAAACACGGCTTGTGGGACGCGTTAACGAATGTAGCAGTAGTGCTGCAATGAGGTCCGCTCAAAATTTCCCACAGTTGCAGGTTTTTCCTTTTTTTTCATGTGCCGGACAGTTCTTAACCCAGTTCCACAATTGCATTTCGCTGTCATTGCAATTTTTATACTTGATGCGTGTCAATAATGATCTGATTTGTGACTTATAAACCTATCGCCTTTTCCATTACCTTGGGATTCGTATTCTTTCGAAATGGTTCTTAAAGAACCTAAACACTGCACCAGTCGAGGCTGAAAGAATTGTTACCCCCTGAAACATTAATCACTGCAACAATGATTCTGTCATAGGCTCTTATTTGCTTACGAATTGAATCCAAGTATCGACTTTTTTGGCCAGGGCGTGAGTCTTGACCCTTCTCTGTCTGAGTTGCATGTGATAGCTTTCAAATCTTGCAATTTTCTCGAGTTAAATGATCCTTACTTATTTAGTTCAACTAAACTTTCTAAACCATGACTTGGACAGAGCCCTCGTCAGGTGCATGGCTGTCACATTTTAATGTTCACACGTCCTTAGTCTTTGTTGTTGGCCAGGAAACCTTTTCATGCTTGAGTACTGGGATAGTCCGATTTGGGGATAGCCGAAAGCTTTCGATCGATGGAGGGCAGCCCTGCCTCTCTAGGGTCCAGCTCTGAAACCACTTCCAAGGGCAATTTATCAGCCACCGGCTGTTTACAGATCTTCTATATATCTGCATCTTTAATTGCGACTGCGAGCAATATATACTTATATTTCTATTCCATTTAACTCCGTAAGTCCGGGCAAATAAATAGGGCCCGGTGTTCTGTCAAATTTTGCTCCCTTGTCAAAAAATGCGACCATAATGCAAAGCGATCGTAAAGTCTTTGTTTTCGCCGTGATATTGCAATATGAATCAGGTTACAATAGTAACTTGGTTATTTGTGAGCTTATTATAACAAAAGCAGATGTTATGAGTTGGATAAGTTTGTTTGAAGATATGTGCCCGTACACGCCATTATCATCTAATTTCAGAATTTTCAGCAAAACCCAGCGTGTACATGCAAATTTATGTACGCTTACAGATCGAAATGCGCACTGAAAATAAATCTATTTTTATGATTTTTGAAGATACTTAAGATAAGAGCGAGGATACAGCCCGAGATTTCAGGTTTGCGCAAGCGCCGAACCGCGAGGTAGCATATTTTGATAGGTAGCAAAATTTGTCAGGACACCGGTCCGAAAACTGACTTTTGAGGTAACGTTACCAATTTACGAGGGCGCCGTAGCACGTTCTTTTGCAGTGCATTGAAACCAAGGACTATCCTTGAATGAAACCTGTGACACCAGCCCATGTGATGTTCGGTTTCGTCGGAGGTAGCGTCACGTAGCTAGGATACGGGGGGGAAGCATTATCTATGGAGGGGAGTGCTCAGCCTTGTGATGCGATACACAGCAACACGCAAGTAGAAACTAGAAAACAAATACAGTACCTATTGGTTATTACTTCTCTCTCGCTGTATTCCGTCCAACAGCAGCGCTCGTCCGCAGTGCCTGTCGAGAAAAGCAACCAGAAGAGCTAATTACGATTTCTGGACGCGTTATAGACGTTTCCTTGCGACAGCTGACGGTTAGGCTGGATTGCCGAGTGGCTAGCTCGATAGCCTACTGTATCTTTTGTTTACACCCGTCGTTTGCTTGTTTGCTGGCAAGGCTTGCCAATGAGGTCTGACGGAAAAGTCAACTGAGCCGATTATGGATCAGTACAGCATTTTGGGTAGGATCGGGGAAGGGGCTCACGGCATCGTCTTTAAAGCAAAGCATATAGAGGTAATCAAACATTAGCTAGTATTTGCGTAGTTAGTTTGCTAATTAATTGAAAAACTGACAAGATACTCTACTGTAAGTTGAGGTTAGATATAGTTAGCTAGTTAGTTGACTAGCTAGGTAGTTCGTGAACTTAGCGGGCTGTGTTAAGCTGTTGATTACTATGCAAGCTAAAATTAGTTGGCCTGGGTGCGTTTAACAGGTAAGGTCAAGCTTGCTCACTCGCTTGTGGATGGAGAGTGAGGTCTGCAGCGGATTGTTACGTCGCTGGTTACTACTGGTTATAACGTTGCATCTGGTTCTGCAGGAGGATGAATCTAGCAACATAGTTTTAAAGCAAAGTTACTGCGCTTGCCTTTGGGATTGGTCGAGAGCATATTTTTGGGTCAAGCATAGTGGTGCGTTCACTACTCGTCTTCACGCCTGGATGCATTGATTTACACAATTGCTGCGAAGTTCCTCAAAATGAAGTGATTTTATTGGGCCTACGTTGTGTTCAATTCGGTTGAGTGACAGCAACCAGATCTCGTTTTCGGATTAAACGACCAACCAAGAAAAACGGGTTGGTTAATCATGGATGAAATCGAGTGTTGAGTTGTGCAAACAGACAGACCCTTCATCTGAACGGCATTCTTGAAACGGCGTTAACCTTCCACCTTCAGTGTGTTGAGCTGACAGTTACTACATCCAGCTCGTTCCATAGCTAAGCTTTTTGGAGGAGACTGAGATAGTTATTATTTTTTGCCGGATTTTTAGAATCTGGAATATAAATTTTATGCCTAAACCGGGGTCAGAGAGAGAGAGAGAGAGAGAGAGGTTATGCCCACCTGATGTTCATTCCCCCCGGGCATATAATGCTGAAATTTTCTGGCCAAGTACAAGATTTTACAAAATGCTTCAGAGATTGACTAACGTACTTTTATGTTTTTCACTCATAAATTCTGTTGACAGTTTCAATTTATCAGGTTCATTCACTGGACTGTGGTGGGTAGTTAATAGTAATGTCAGTTTGATGTTGTGAGTTTCTCGTAGTATTTACCCATGGCGGGAAAATGTGAAAATCTTTTTTCTTCTGTCGGATGGAGACTGTATACACTGCCTGGCCAAAAGTTTTTCTGATATTTTGTTGGATTGCCTTTGGCTTGGATCACGCACAAATTGTTGTTGTGGCTTTTTTTGGACAATCTTAGGCAATGTTAAGACATTTGTTTCTGCCCAGTGTTGCGTAAATTTTTGGCCAAGATCTTGTATTTACAAAGCGGGAGTCAGACCACTCCGCAAAGCCCTCTCCAGCACACCCCGAAGACTTCCACTTGGTTGAGGTCAGGACTCTGTAGTGGCCAGTTAAGTGTAAATGATATCTCATGCTCACTGAACTCGCAGAATTTGACTCCAATGAATCTTGGCATTGTCATCATGGAATGTACCTGCGCTGTTGGGTAGTAAAATAAAATAATGAATGTATAACACGGTCATTCAATACATTCACAGGTAGTCTGCTGACTTTATTTAATTGCTCCATGATGTTGCTGAGCCTAGACTGGGCCAACTGAAGCAGCCCCAGATCATAACACTTCCTTCAGAGGCCTGTACTGTGGGCACTATGCATGATGGCTGCACTGCTTCATGAGCTTCCTTTATTACGCTGACACACTCATTGCTCTGGAATAGGGTAAATCTGGACTGAATAAATCCCAAGATTAATTTTTGTTGATTATATGAAGGACCTCCCATGGCATCATATTATGAATAAACCACCTTGGGCTGTTGAGGGCACAGTCTGGAAATGCCCCTGATATTACTGCTCAAGTGGCCAAAAGTAGCATCTTGCAGCGCCCCCTATAGGACGCACCCTCGACAGCCCACAAAAAATTTTCAGATAACTGCCAGCTCTACACACAGTACATTGACATATCGTTAGCCTCATAGCACGATTGCCTAAGTCATTTTTTGGCTTACTGTTCCAATGTAAAAAAAATACTAATGTGCTTGCTAAAAATTGTGTTTTTTCTTGTTTTCCGAATACGTTCAAATATGACTTGGGCAACTATGCTATTAGGCTAATGATATGCAAAAATGATTGTGGGCTGTTGTTGGCGCAATGATACAATTGCATTTCAAAACTGAATTTTTTTCAGTGTGCATTTCTCATCTCGAAATCTTTAGCCCTTCTGGTGCCCCTAAAAAAGAAACTGAATGGTTTTGGCGCCTAAAAATGAGCAGTTTTCCTATTGAACCAACCGTCTTTCACCAACAAAAAAATCAGGCAAATCTGAGACTATCATATATCACCCCTAATGGTTAACTGCCTGATTCTTAGAAAAACTGGCTCTTAAGCTGTGTTTCTCATAGACCGGAGAGACTGTGGCGCTGAAGAAAGTAGCTCTGAGAAAGCTGGAAGATGGCATTCCTAACCAGGCATTAAGAGAGATTAAAGCGTTGCAAGAGATAGAAGACAACCAGTATGTAAGTATTGGCTCCTGTATAGATGATATTTATGTTGCAGGCTTTCTACATATCTGTGCACAAAGAGGTATACGAGGTATATCTGGTCTTATCCAAAGGAATGGTGTAGTTAATTTATTGATTTAGGTATCATTGTGCTGACCTAAAATAAATGGCTGCATAGATACTGACCGCTTTCAAATTTCATTGGACGCTTCTGGCTGTGTTCAGAATGAATTCCGCTGGTGAGCATCAAGAGTGAAAATCAATTTCAGTGTTTTCGGCTAATGTCTCAATCATTTTGTTGGCTTCATCTGAAAGTTGGTGTGCAATGTGTCTGCGAATATATGCTCGCAATACCCGCAGGCTATAAATGTGCCTGAAAAAATTTACTCAAAGTGCAGCAATTGGCCAGCATAGTTTATAGTGCTGTCTAAAAACTAAATCCAAGGTAATTTTTTAAAGAGAAAAACCAGAGGCTGCTGTTCTGCACCCCTGGAGTATTTTATATCACAAATTACATCGTACTTTGACCAATGCAGCGGTGAAATGTTTATGAGTCGGAATGTTATTTGCTGAATCCAAATGTCTGCACTCTGAAGAAGCTGACTCGGACTTTGGTGTTAGAAGCTGTAACATTGACTGCACTGCTCTGGGCCATCCCATGAATTCTAAGAGAGTGCTGGGCTGTGCGCTTAAATGTGCAAATGGCACCAGATTTCAGACCTCACTCACTGCCGTGGGTACATTCCCCAGTGAAAAAATTAATTAATAGGTTTCTGGAAGTAAGCACACTTTTGCTGAATGATTTGTTCAGGTACTTGGAGGCAGTCTGACTGAGAATCGGAAGCACTGCATACAAGTTCAAACCCCAATTCCAAAGAAGTGGGATTCTTATGTTAAACATGAATAAAAACGGAATACTATGATTTGCAAATCCTTTTTGACCTATATTCAATTGAATACATTTCAAAGACAAGATATTTAATGTTCAAACTGATAAATTTTATTATTTTTTTGGAAATGTTCACTCATTTTGAATTTGAATCCTGCAACACATTCCAAAAAAGCTGGGACAGGGGCATGTTTACCACTGTGTTACATCACCTGTCCTTTTAACAACGCTCAATAAGCGTTTGGGAACGGAGGACTCTGATTACTTCCGCCAGGAGGTTTTGTCTTTGTTTATTTATTTATTACTTGCCGGAATCTGAGGAATCTCAGATTGGCAAGTATATTACTCTGTTCATTTGTTTACAAAACCCAAAACCAGTGAAGTTGGCACGTTATGTAAATCGTAGATAAAAACAGAATACAATGATTTGCAAATCCTTTTCAACTTGTATTCAATTGAATACACTGCAAAGACAAGATGTTTAATGTTCAAACTTAGAAACTTTTTTTTTTTTTGCAAATAATCATTAACTTAGAATTTAAAGGCAGCAACACATTGCAAAAAAGTTGGCACAGGGGCCTTTTTACCACTGTGTTACATCACCTTTCCTTTTAACGACACTCAGTAAATGTTTGGGAACTGAGGAGACCAATTTTTGAAGCTTTTCAGGTGGAACTCTTTCCCATTCTTGCTTGATGTACAGCTTAAGTTGTTCAACAGTCCGGGGTCTCCGTTGTCCTATTTTACGCTTCATAATACGGCACACATTTTCAATGGGAGACGGGTCTGGACTACAGGCAGGCCAGTCTAGTACCCGCACTCTTTTACTAAGGAGCCATGCTGTTGTAACACGTGCAGAATGTGGCTTGGCATTGTCTTTCTGAAATAAGCAGGGGCGTCCATGAAAAAGACGTTGCTTGGATGGCAACATATGTTGCTCCAAAACCTGTATGTACCTTTCAGCATTAATGGTGCCTTCACATATGTGTAAGTTGCCCATGCCTTGGGCACTAATACACCCCCATACCATCACAGATGCTGGCTTTTGAACTTTGCGCCTATAACAGTCCGGATGGTTATTTTCCTCTTTGGTCCGAAAAGTCTGTTACTTCACCCAGGTACTGCACTATTTTGGTAAATCTAGGTGAAAGATCAAGGTTACCTAAGCTGCGCTCTGTTTTTGTTTATTTGTCTGTCTGTCTGTCTGTCTATTAGCGTGCACTCCACAGGCCACAATTTTCACATTTTCTTGACCAAACATTGACTAGCTTTGTGACTACAGACTGGTCTCCTTTCGAGTTCAAAGGTCATGGTCATCAGAAAGGTGAAAAACACTTTTTGGTTCATAACTTTGCTGCTATTACAGCTAGAAACTTCAAACCAACTCCATTCCATTCATTCTGTTTCTGAGATATGTGCATGATTCTGGCAAGTCGTCATTCTATGAATGACTTCATTTGTTTATCTGTCTGTTTGTGTGCACTCTACAGGCCACAATTTTTAAATTGTCTTCACCGATTTTGGTGACAACATTGACTAGCCTAGTGGCTAGAGACTGGTCTCTTTTCAAAGCCAAAGGTCAAGGTCACCAGAAAGGTCAAAAACACATTTTGCTTCATAACTTTGCTACAGTTACAGCTAGAGACTTGAAACCAACTCCATTCCGTTCATTCTGTTTCAGAGATCTGTGCATGATTCCGGCAAGTCGTCATTCTGTGAATGACTTTTCATTTGTTTGTCTGTCTGTCTGTTAGCAGGATATCTCAAAACCGGCTTCATAGATTTTAACCAAACTTTAACCAAACGATGTTAGAGTAGTACAAGAAGAACAAATGATAAAATTTTTGCATATCTAAGCCAAAGTACTGCTGAGATATAGGCCAAAGTTCAAATCCAGCTTTGCTGGCAGAGGTATGGGCTCTTGCGAGTCCAGCTCTAGTTGTAGAAGCTTTGTACAGTACAGCCGCCATTAAAACCAAAGAGACGGCGTTAGTTCACGCCCCAGTTCACGCCTAGTTATCTCGAACATTTCGCCCCTCTTACCCATTTCTAACCACGATCTAACCAATGAGCTGTATCACAGGACAATTTACCGCCAGTAATAACCATATGTGGCTCCGCGGAACTGAATGTAGTACCGCGTGCAAGTTATAGAATAGAGGGCATTTTGACTGTTAGAATTACGTGTATTTGCCGTTATGTATTGTAACATCTTTTTATTTTCTCTTGCAGTGAAAGTGCAAGTGAGAGCTTATGCGACCTCTGGAAAGCGCGTGGCTGATCCTCTATTTAAAAAGCCTAGCATGAACAAGAAAAAAATAGCCTGTTATGAAAAATTAGACAGCGAAATATAAGAAATTGTGTTCTTGAAGGAAATTTTTTTTGGTCTTTTCATTGCAGAAACTGTGATTCTAAGAGTTTCTGGGTAGATCTTCAGCGAAGTTTGCTGCAATTTATTTATTGGTTTTGAAAAGCCAGCCGCAATATAAATAAGCAAATTGGCAATATACAACTTAATAGCCTGTGAGCTTATGCTCCCATTATTCTCCGAAATTATGCGTTTTCAGACCTGCAGAGGTGTGAGGTTGTCTCTCGCCAAGGAGTCAATCTTTGTCCTAAACTTTGGGGAAATGCGTCGTATCGTGACAGGTTCCATAGTTGTGAATGTGATGTCAGTTCATGGTTGGGCATTTTATAGAAAATTCTAAAAATTCTAAAATCCTGTTCTTCTCACAAAATTCGACTAGAATTTAAAAATAAACCCCAGAACCCTTTAAAACTCACCAAAACACTCATAAATTCAAATTTTGGGTAGGTTGATTTTTCAACTGTGGACACCTCTTGCTCGATTTTTGTGTGCATTCACTCTTAAGTATTTTTAAAAACAAGTACTCCAGTACTTGTACTCAAGTAAAATTTTACAAGTGGTATCTGTTCTTTTACTTAAGTGATTAAATTGCATACTCTGTCCGCCTCTGCCAATTAACCTGTTCACCCGTGTAATGTTCCAAACAGGTGTTTTGTGAGCATTCCTCAACTTTCCCAGACTTTTGTTGCCCCTGTCCCAGCTTTTTTGGAATGTGTTGCTGGCATCAAATTCACAATGAATGAATATTTCCAAAAAAAAAAAAAAAACAATTAACTATCAGTTTGAACATGAAATATCTTGTCTTTGTAGTTGAACATAGGTCAAAAAGGATTTGTAAATCACTGTATTCTGTTTTTATTTACGTTTTCCACAACATCCCAACTTCATTGGAACTGGGGTTTGTACTTTGGACTTTGTTAGTAAGCAAGTCAGTCAGTCACTATTTTTCATCCTTTATTAGTCTTTTCCCTTCTTTGAAATTCCTTCCGTGGCATTATTTATATTGTCACATCCTAATTGCTATGAATATTTGGTATTCCCGTTAGCAAAGTCCGGGAAAGTCTGAACCCCAAGCGGACTCGCTTGAAGTCTGCAGAAAATCTGCTTGAGGCCCCTTGAGGGCTGGATGAATTGTTGGTTTGGAAGGCCCTCAGTACTTGCAGACTTCTTAGGAAAGCGCCCGCTATATCAGTGAATTTGCAAGATCGGTGAAGTGCGGACATTTGGATCCAGCTGAAGTCCTGCCTCATGTTCCTTCCATCCATAAACTCAGACATCTGAGGTCACTCATTAGCTCTACCCGCAGGCTGAAGAATTGTGCTAATTACTAAATACTAATCCCTAAGACAGACTTTTGAGAGGTTCATTGATATGTGCGCTGTTTAGTAAAACTTTGTGTGCTGTACTTGTTTCATACTCCAGAAATGAGCTTTGTTCCTCTCTATTCTTTTCAGGTTGTGAAGCTGAAGAATGTCTTTCCTCATGGCACTGGGTTTGTGCTGGTGTTCGAGTACATGTTGTCTGACCTTTCTGAGGTCATCCGTAACTCCCAGAGACCCCTCACTGAGTCTCAGGTCAAGGGTTACATGATGATGCTGCTGAAAGGGGTGGCTTTTTGTCATGAGAACTCCATCATGCACCGGGTGAGGCTGGCACTTATTGCTTATATGTATGGGGGGCTGGGGGGTGTAGAGTCCAGGTTCAGAATGCAAAAGCCTCCCAAGTATTTTGTTCCAGTCTCTTGGATATGAAATTCTTCGAAGTTCTTCTGCCAGAATGAAGCGCTTTGCGCCACCCCTTTGGCAGATGTAATGAGTAAATGAAGCAGTATTGTTTTTTTACTTTGTTTTAGCTTTCAGACCTCTGGAATTACATCTCTTTAGTGGTCTTGAGGTTGTCAACTTGTGTTTGGTTCTTCTTGTTCCTTGTTTTTGTTTCCTCTTATGTTGCATCTCTCCATTTTGCATTGTTTGGGAGTGTGATTTTCCTGCTGCCTGTATTGAATTCTGCACTCTCTCTTTCCATATTTTTGGTGGTGCACTGCATTGATCTTTGCATTGTAGCACGTACACAGTATTTGAGTGTACTCAATATTTCATTTAGGCCTCCTTTATTGTGTCTGTCTGATGTCTCAGGATCTAAAACCTGCCAATCTCCTGATCAGCTCCACTGGTCACTTGAAGATTGCGGACTTCGGCTTGGCCAGGCTGTTTTCCAATGAAGGCGGGCGACTCTACAGTCATCAAGTGGCCACCAGGTACGTTGAGGAGGAACATCCATTCTTAGGGCCTCTTTGGAGCTTTGCTTTCAGTTCTAGTCTGCTTACCGAAAGACACGGACCTATCATCTTTTTTTATCCCACACATAGCCAGACATTATGATTACCATTATGAAGCATTTTAGTTTTGTCTCAACTTCAGAACAGCTTTTATAGCAGAACCAGAGAAGATGTTTTTGTGAATTTTGGTTGCAGCATTTCAGTCTTTTTGTCAAAATTGCTTGGTTATGGTATCACAAGACTGATGGATTGAATTTACTTATCCCTTGTACCTTGAGCAAATAGTCTTAATTTACATTTTTTTCTAGGTGGTATCGGGCACCTGAGCTGCTGTATGGTGCCAGAAAATATGATGAAGGTGTTGATCTTTGGTATGTATCTTATTTCCACTGCATAAATTGTCTGAATTCTCTGGTTTTTTTTTTTAGTTAAATTTGATTGACAAGACACTGTAAGCTTCCCTTTTGAGTCCTACGGACCACTATGTGCTCCCCTGGCATGGATCTCCTTGTTTCATAAAGCAATGGACAGTACAGCAGATGGCGCTATCTCACCGCTGACCACATTAGTGAAAGGAATCGTAATAGATTCATAAAGTTTTTGTGTTTGACCCTGATTTCTTTGTGTTTATTGCAGGGCAGTGGGGTGTATTTTTGGTGAGCTGTTGAATAATTCACCTCTCTTCCCTGGGGAGAACGACATTGAGCAGCTGTGCTGTGTTTTGAGGGTCCTCGGAACACCCAACCAGCAAGTGTGGCCGGTAAGCTCAGAATTCTCGCGGATACAACCATAAAATGCCATTAAAGCCAAGCTAATGTGCTCTCATGGGAAAACTTGGATATCATCAGTCTGTCTATATGGCAAAGGGGGTGCTTTAATACTTTAAAGAGTGATTTTTTTGAATCATTATGGTCTTTCAGTCTGGAACGACGTGTTTTGTCTTATTTCTCATGCAATGTACAGGAAATTACAGAGCTGCCGGATTACAATAAAATCACCTTTAAGGAGAACCCTCCCATCCCCCTGGAGGAGATTGTTCCGGACACTTCCGATCAGGCGGTGGATTTGTTGAAGAAGTTCCTGGTCTACCCCTCCAAACAGCGCATCAGGGCCAGTCAGGTGAATGTCAGAGGAGCTGCTTGGTGCTGTGTGTCTAGGCTTGTTAGTTTTAAACACTAGGTGTATTCAAAAGATACTCAAATGCAGCCCTTGAGACTAGGGTAGTGCCCATACGAGCATCACCACGGCTGTTTGTATGAAAGTATGTACTATCTACTAAGCTTATTGCATCATATTTTGTGGATATTTTAGTTCATAATGGCCTGTTACGGCCATGTTCTTGTGTTGCTCTTGTTGTTCTTATGGATGGGGAAAATCTGGGGGGCTGTGCGTTGTACGGTTTTGCTTGACAAACGTCTTTTTCGCGGGACCAAAATTTTTGCTTCCTAAAAAGTTTGCCAATGAATATACTCTGCAAAACCCCAGAAATGGGTATTTCATTTTGGTATTTTGAGTACACTGTTCTTAAAATGGTTCATCAACTGTCTTTTCCTGTGTATTCAACTGGGCTACTCAATAGTACATTCCTGCCCTCTTATCAGGGACTGAATCAGACCTAATGAACCAGTGGAGGGTAATCTCTGGCCAATTAATGACAATATTGGGCTATTAACTGTCAGACAGAAGCGAAAATCTGAGCTGCCACTGACATTGTGAGACAGATTTCAGTATATCTGGCCTCACCTGTTATGGGCTAAAAGGAGCATGTTGATGGTGAATACACTCTGGCTAAATGCACAAGTATTTGACTCACTAAGCCATTTATTAATTTGTTTCGATTATTTCTTGTTTAAAAAGAAAAGAAATGGTTAATATTGCATGTTAGGTGGCGTGTATGTAGGACAGGGGTAGAGAATCCTGCTACTGGAGACCCATTGCATGTATTAGATGTCTCAATGCTCAAACACACGTGATTCAAATGATAGCCTTTTCATCAAGCCCTTGACAAGCTCTAGTATTTTATATCCGGTGTGATCGAGCAGGGAGATCTGTAAAACATACAGGGCTTCGGCGGCATTCTCTCTCTCTCTTTCTCTCTCGCTATCTCTCTCTCTCTCTCTCTCAAAATTGCTTTATTGGCATGACAAAAATGCATTTGCATTGCCAAAGCTTATGAAAAACATAGACAAACATTTAACACTAAACAAAACCTTTCAGAGACTTAGACGTAACAATGAGGTACAAATAACAAGAAACAGGAACTATTCTTAGGATTAAAAGCATATGTTGAAAAGTAATGATAAAATTATGTTAAAATTATGAATTTTATAATGATATTTAATGATGTAGGCACATGAATGAAATTTATAAGTGTAATGATGACGATCAATAATTATTAATAATAGTGTCTCTCTCTCTCTCCCACCCTCTCTCCCTCCAGGCTCTGCTCCACCCGTATTTCTTCACAGATCCTCTTCCTGCTCACCACTCTGAGCTCCCTATTCCTCAGCGTGGAGGAAAACGCTCCCACCAGAGACTGCAGCCTCCCTATGAATTCTCAGTGGACCGGCCTCTACATGACAGTTTAGTGGATCCTGGACTGATCCAAGGTCATGCATGGGGGTGTTTCTGATGTCAGTAAAACGGCAATAAGCGTTTGACTGGTTTTGCTTTTGGATTGTGGTGAAACGGGCAGTAGAAATCCCATTATATACATAGCTCTTGTATTGTTTTAGGGCCTGTATGTTTGGAACTACAGAACTGGAATTTTTACAGCATTGAAACATTCTTTGAATTAATTCATAATTCCTGAAAAATTTGGTAATCCTGGTATTCCTAGGCAAGTGTAATCTCAGGTTCTGTTTTAGATGATTTATTTCTTCATACCAGTGTGTTCTGCGAGAGAAAAGATCATTAATTCCTTTTACTGAACAGTTTTGTGCTTCATAGATCCCACATGTCTTTTGTTTCGTGAGATCATTTGTATCTTTGATACACATTTTTTATCAGTACTGTAAAAAACGATGAAGCCTAAAGGATTATTGTTTTCCCAGAAAGAGTATTGACATTCCTAGCTGTTCTAATGTGGCTGCAGTGGTTCTGCGTAGTTAATATTAATAATAACTCACACACTCATTCTTGGATTACTCTTGTTTTTGCATTCCTGAGCAGATAACAGTTTTCCCTTTATAAACACACTGTAATCAGATTGTAATCTGTAATCAGATACAAGCAATAGCTCCAAAGCTTGAAAGTGTGGCTGTTTCTGCCTATTTGTTGTAAAGTTGAGGTGACGGAGCAGAGAGCTTCCTGGGGTGTGCTGGGTTAAGGTTTGGAGGAAAATGTAACTGTGACAGTCAATAGGGAGAAAATATTTAATTACTTAATTTGAATTGTGGTTTTGAGCTCATTGATCAATGCACTTATTTAAAGGTTGAGAAACCTTTCCTCAGCAGTATGACATTCTCTGCCAGAGTTTGTGCTGTCTGCTGAGCGTGGGTAGGAGGATTGCTGTATTTGGTATCTGGCTTCAGTTTTCACGTTTCCCTTTGAGTTACACTGTCAGGGAAGGGGGGATCCTGTGAGCCGTGACAGACTTGCAGAGGATTGAATGGATTGGGGAGGTAAGGGGTTGGCAGTAGTGTCAGTGGGAGAATACGTGGGTGTTGTGGAGAGAGTACTGGGAAAGTTTAAGGGCAGGGCATTGACATTGACGCCGCATTACGGGGGGGGCAGTGTCCTTGAGAGCGCACGAGGATGGGCTGAGCTCACAGTTCGGGCTGCTTAGAGCAGCTCAGCGGGCTGTGTGTTGTACTGATAAGACTTTCATAGAAGCCTGTTTCTGTTCAACTGGAGGCCCAAATCTCTGGAAGTACATGCAACTCTTACACACTGAGTCAGTCTGTTGCCCTACTATTTGTTCTGTCCCTATGATAATAAAAATATTTTTTATGCCAGAAAGAATTCAAAACCTGCAGTTTTTTTCATTCTTAAAAGGTCTTTGAAGTTACTGTCATTTCTGTGTTCTTTTCACGTAGAATTTACAGATATGGTTATAACTTGTTAATATCTTTCCAGTAAATTAAGAATGATAAAGATCATGATCAATGTTAAAGAGCCCAGTTTTTTTTTCCAGGGCATTTTAGGCTCTTTTAGGCGCTACTTTGCAAGCTGTAACCCTGCCTGCTTGTCTTTTCATCGTACCATGTTGTCTGGTATTTCTGTTGTTGATGTCTTGGCTTCAGCAGGCAGTTGTCACAGCACATTCATGCTTGTCTGATGATGAGTGTTTCAGATCTTCTGGCCTGGTAATTTATCTTTCTTTGGCCTGCCCTTTGTCATTACCGTGCCCAGCAGTGCTCTTAATCCTGTTTCAACAGTTGATTTTAGTTTATGTTCTGGCCTATATATCAACCCAATACAGTATAATGAGGAAATACCGACTTCTAGTGCTGGATATTGATGCCCAGGAGGCTGCAGGAAGACAGGACATCTGACAGACCAGTTTGGTCATCTGTTCTTCCTGCCTCTGTTGCTGTATATTAAACTTCATTCATCCATTTATTGTCTAACCTGAGGCTGCGTTCCAGTAGTCTTTTTTTGCTTAAAGATGTTCAAATCTCCTTGAAAATTCCCCTTTACACCTTGAATTTTCTTCATGATGTTTTCCTTCAAGGTTAAGAAAGTGGTTCGGAATTAGACAATGGGACGTAATTTTTTGACTAGATGAAGGCAGCCCAATTATTCCTGGTCAGGGTGGGGTTGGAGCCTATCCCAGCATGCAATGGACCTGAGGCATGAACGCCCCCTGGACAGTTTGACGGGTCATAACAGGTTGTACACAAATACTCATCCCTCTCCAGTCAGCCTGTCATGCATGTCTTTGCACTACAGGAGGAAACAGGAGAACTGAGAGGAAACCCACACCAAAAGAACCTATGAAAATCACATAGAAAAACAACAGGCCAGACACACATCTGGAAACTTCTCAACAATGAAGTTGTGACCTCTGCCACCTGCTTATAGAGTTACTATGGTGACTCATATTCTGTTGCTTATTAGACCGTCAGAACTGAGTGTGCATTTTAAGAGTTGAGGTGGAATACCTTCGTTTGTTTGGAGGCTGCACATGTAGTGTGTTGTATCCTTGATTGAGTTCCCCTTCACATTCTCAGCTCTGTTTACAGACTGGTGGTGTGAATGTTGATGTTGGGGTTGTAGCCCGTTTGCATTTTCTCCCCATTGTGATGTTCATGGCATGCTGGACTCTGCTGTATGAATGTGCTTGTCTGTGTGCTGGTTGGTTTTGACGCACCCTCGCAAGGAGTAATCTGATTCCGGTTCCTGGCACTGAGGTCTAAAATCCAGGCCCAAACGATGAAAGTCCACTCTATTCTGCTCCAAGCACCTGGATCTGCTCATTATCACAATTCCGACTCCAGGATGGAGAACTAGCTGCTGAAGTGGTTGTTTGAGCTGAGGGGTGGGAGAAATGCAGGAGTGACCTGATGTCCATCCATCTTGTGCACTTTGCTACGGGACACACAGTTTACCCCTGTGTCTCTTTTTGCACGCTGTGCTGTACTGGGCTACATGCGATGGTCACCTTTCGTGGATACGTTTTGCTTTGCCTCACTGTCTATTGTGTGCAGCTGCATACGAGTGTGTGTATGTGTATGTGTGCACGTATGTGTGCGATACCTGTTGGGTGTATAAATGTGATTTTATGTGTCTGCTTATGTATAGGGATGTGTTTGCACTTGTGCGTGTGCATATGCATGTGTGTGAGTGTAATTTTACGGGTGTTCCTGGTCTTGTATTTATGTTGGTCAATGTCAGCCCATCTGTCACTCCTCTTTCGTTCTGATAACCCTTATCTGAGCTCTCCAGCTGTGTCCCTCGCTTTCGCGCCCGACTAACAAGCCCAACCGTACACTCGTCGGCCTTCTCCCTTCTCCGTACACTTTCTTCTTCTTCTCTTTCCTACTCTATTAAGAGAAACAGGGGCATTTGTTGGGTTACTGCGTGGCCCCCCTGACCCTGTCCCCTGGAGTTTCTGATGCAAATTCATAACTTAATTATGTCACCATAATTCAAAAGCTTGGAAGGAAACACTTACCATTATCTTTACTTATGCAAAATCAAGACAGATTTATTTGTCCCAGTTACTATTAATACCTTTGTGATGAGAAGTCATTATTATACTAATTTTTCATCAACTGTATATCACTGTCTGTTGATTTTTTTGAATGAACTGTGGAGGCCAACCTCTGGCCTCTTATTGGACAGAATTACTGAAATCATCTAAATGGCTGCGCATCCGTTTATACTGTAGCTGAGTGCATTGAATCGGCTCAAATTAAACAGTATCATTTCATGTTTGCCAATGGTGTTGTACTATGATTACTACTTGTCAGCCCAGAGCTATAGCAACTGCAGCTAAGAGTTAAATCTTATGAATATTCACTTGAGCTGGAAGTCTGTAGTTGCATAATGGAGAATCACAATGTGACACTAAATAAGAATTTGATGTATAATCCCTAAACTCTGAAAACGACAAATCGGCTGTAGATCAGGGCTGCCAAATCCTGTTCCTGGAGATCTACAGTCCTCTATATTTTCACTCTAGCACTAGCAATACACACCTCATTCTACAGGTGGAGATATTTGTTGAGTCTGGTATTCTAAATTATGGTTAAAGGGAATACCTAAGGGACAGTAGATATCCAGGAACAGGGTTGGGCAGCCCTGGTGCAGATTAACTGTGTAAATATACAAATAATAAGGAAAAAGAATAGTTAAGACACTTTGCCTAGCAAATCGTTTCCACAGTCTCAGCGCTGTCTCCTGAATGCTGCTGTCAGGACAGTATCTCTCCTCACGATTGCTGCATATTTAGTGATTTGCATTACTGTTCTTCACTGCAGGACTTGACCCAAGTGAAAGTTCCTCTTTGCCTTTTTATTTGGCTTAGCAAACCGCCATCCCACTCTATTTTTGTCTAGGTCTGTGGCTGGCATTGTGTGGGTTGAGAAATATTGTTGACAGCTACAGGGGAAGAGGGCAGTGATGAGAATGACAGGCCCTTGCACTGACAGTCAACACTGCTGTCTCTGTGGCAGCATATAGAATACCAGCTCCCAACATTAGACAACTGAGTGTCTATAACTAAAATAATACAAGAACTGCCACTTACTGGATCGTAAAAATATGTTCAAGACACGTTAAAATTCTTTTGAGAAATTTTGGAATATGATTTGGAATAAGTTTGGGATTTCATTTTGCCTGTTTAACCATCAATTGAATGATGCTTTTAATGGCAAATTAATGAGTTTAATGAGAAATATGTCTTCAGGAGTTGGAAACCTATTCAAGGACCTTATCAAAGAGGTGAATTGTTTCATGCATACAAATGATCAAAAATAATGTTCTCAAATAAAGATCAGGGTATGCATTTCATGCAAGATCGCTTGTGTAGCAATTCAGTGATTTTTATTTTATTTTAGTACAAATTACTAGTATGGACTTGGAGAAAAAAATTTTAATTTGAGCAAGTATTGCTAATTTATATTGCCTGGTTATTTATTACATAGCTCAATGAATTCAGTGACTTGAAATGAACACATCACAAATGTTATCTGCCGGTTGTAATGATTTTGATTCCCCAGAAATATGAACTCGCATTCTTGATTGGCTGTCTATGATTTTCTTGGATTGTTTTGCCAGTTGCGCTCAGAATTCTCACTTTGCCTGTTGGCTCATTGCAATTTCAGCACTACCAAACTACAGCTCATGCGGCATCAAAAAAGGCCAATCTGGGTGTAGATTTTACTCAGGCTCAGTGTGGCACTTGACTCTACTGTTCACAGGTCTTGTTTAGGGAGCATGAATGGATGATTATTCAAATATGGGGTTCACTGGGCTGGAGCCGAATCCTGCATCTACCTTGGCCCTTTTAGAATTAGATGGGGCATTGTGATTCATAGATCACATCAGTCACATTTTATTGTGATATTTGTACAAAAGTATAATTGTTTTTCTTTTATAAACAATGTCGCTAAAAAATAAATAAAATAACAGATTGTCATGGCCAAATCGTGTATACTGTTTCATTTTTTAAAATAATTGGCAGTTGCTCAATAAAACATTGAAAAACAAACCTCTCCCCTGCTAAACATCTGCAGGGTGTGAGTAGGTTCCACAACTGTTCAATATAGGATCGGAGGAAAGCAGTGTCCTTTGAAACACAGCTCTTAATATCAAAGTCTTATTATGGAAAATACTTCCCGAGTACTGCCCCTTCCAATCTTTTTTCATGCAGCTTATGAACTCTTACCATGCCTCTTAATGATACTTTATGTAGCACTTCAGCACCCCCATAGATTTCCCCATCATAAGTGTGCAGTGGGTTGCACTGTTGCCTGACAACATTCAGATTGTGGGTTTGAATCCACCTTAGGGCTTTTCTGGATGCAGTTTGCATGTTCTCCATGTTTTCCCTGTGTTCGCATGGGCTACCTCCGGATACTCTGGTTTTCTCCCACACTCCAAAGTACTTACAGGCAATTCACAGTCTCCAGTTAAGTATGAGAGCCAGAGAGAATGGCGTGTTCAGCCCACAATGGATTGACAAGCTGTCCAGGTTGTGTCTTAGCCTTTCATCCATAGTCGGCTGCACTTGACTCCATCTCCTGCATGACCCCAGTGAAGCGGATATGGTTTTGATTATGGATGGATGGAATTAACATCTTATCCATGCAGTGATTAATCTCTGTTGTATGATTTTGAATGGAAAGAATTTTAAGTAAAATGTTTCATTGGCCAAAGTGGATTAAGAAGACAATGGTATTACTGTACTGATATCAGCGTACCTGACTTAGGTGATAAATTGTCTGGTATTTCTTCAACTCTTGGCGAACATGAGTCCAATAAGTAGCCTTAGGTTTCATGTTGACCTTGAAAAAGATGATCCAATTTGCTGAGATGGTGTGTTTAATTTGCCCCAAGCTTTGTGTTACTTCAAGGTTAAAAGGTGAAGATGTTTCAAACATTCTCTGTTCACACATATTCGTGTGTATTCTCAATGTCACTTGCACAAATGATGGATGGCTTTATGAACCACCAAATTAAATTCAATGTGGAATATTCTGTTTTCTACAACATGATTTAAACTTTATATGCCACAAGGGTGTAATGGATTCATGCACAGATACTCTTGAAACAATTACCAAGAATTAATGGAGTTAAGAAGATGCAACAGAGCATTTGCCACTCCCATTTATAATCATCATGGGCTACATGATTGGCCTCACAGAGTTTTAAACAATGAAGGATGACTAACTACTAGTATTGCTATTCATGTGAAAGGTACAGTCTTATCAGCTCACTCGCTCAATTAAAAAAACTATTGTCATTCCAGCTTTAATCTGTGAAGATTGGAAGGTCGTATCAGTTTATACTGTAATCTTACATCTACCTCACCCGCCCCCCCCCCCCCCAAGAAAGAACGATGAATGGCACACCACAGAAGAGGAGGGGCTAAGGGGCATGCCCGAGGAAAAAAAAAAAAAAACAAGACTCCTAAAGTTGACCCCCCGCCCCTCCACACTCCTCTCCCAGCCAGCCTGTTGTGTTCCTCCTAACCTCGCTCCTGAGCTGGCCCTGTATGAGACCTCGCTTTCTGCACATCTGCCTCCTTCTCTCTGCCACTGCCTGCACCCGGCTCTCGGCTTTATCTGCCCTGGGTTGACTTTCGGCTGCCCCTTGAACAACCCCCCGTGCAGGCAAGAGAAAGAGAGCGAGAGAGAGAGACAGGCACTAAAGAGCCCAGAGTCAGGTATGTGCCACTCATTGCCACCACTTACACGGTGTCTCTGCTTCTGTGTTCACATTGATTATGCTGCAGGGGCTGGTCAGGGATGTTATACACAGGAGTCACACTGTCAATGCACTCTGCTTTGATGTGCTGTTGCTGTACTGTTATCAGGCAGTCACTGCTCACTCGTAACCATGTCCTTGAAAAAATGTCTAAGTGTCTTTGTTCAGCCACTACACTGTGTACCATATTTGGAGCAGTATGTGTGAGATGGGGCAAATCGCAAGGATAGATGGTCACAAAAAACTGTCTACGACTAGTCAACAGTTTTTTTTTATTTTTTTTTTGTAATTTATACTTTACTAATGTTTGTTGGTGTTCTTTTTTGTATAAAATATGAGCTATCTTATTCGGAAGATCGTTGGCTAAGTTCTAGAGTTAATAAACGTCAAAAGCGGTCAAGTAAATAATAATAATTTAATTCATAATTATTTCCATTTTTCAGCTAGGAAAGTAAAATCAAGCTAGTTCGAACACTTGCCTAGTTGAATATATAAGTTTTCTACTAATTTTTAACTATGTGTTTGAAGTGGGACTACATTGGGTTGAACTATTGGTAAGATTCATTAAAATTCCACGTGAAATTTTAAAAAGAGTGTAAAACTTGATTGTAATAATTTATCAATTTTGTCTCACAAAGTAGTGTCTTTTACTGATGAAGTGTGTAACCCGGCTTCATTTTGATGCCTGTCTCATCGGTCTCAAATCTCCAATGTGCAACTGTTGTACTCACACTGTCCTTAAGGGGGCAGATGAATTTTCTTGTCCTGTAGTGTGTTATGCGTAGGCTGGTTCTGTGTATCTCACTGCTAAGAAAAAGTGAACAATCGACTAGCACAGTAGTGTCCATTCTAAACCAAAAAGGGATAGAGGGGGCATCGGTTTTTGTTACAGCTCAGTGCCTGATTCTCCTTCCCATGGCATTGACCGAATACCAAATTTAATTAATGAGTAAAATCATTGTGCTGTGGTTCCATGTTAACACAATAATCTACACCCACCTCCACCCTTAAAACTAACCGCATTTGCACAAGATGAATATAGTGCAACGTGATAATAGACTAAACTGTCTAAAAAGCCAATTTATAAAAACAAATTTCGATTGAACATAGCTTTCGTACCAACAGTTAGGGATTATTGGCTAGTCTTCTAGATGGACTAACTTTAACTCATCCCTGTCAAAGATCGGCCACACAGTAACAAAAAAAAAAGGCACCATGAAACTAGGGAATTATAACCAGTTGTACACTGTGCACATCACTGCTGATGTAAGAACTATTATTTCTGACCAAGTAAATTGAATTTCAGAAAATTCAATGTACAATTTATAAAATATGATTCCTTTTAGCCATTGGGAAAATATGATCTGATGTTTGCCATACCAGAATGACATTGAAAAACTATTTCCACCTTGAAAACAATCAAACCTTTAATAAATAGATTAACTTTCAATTTTTAATGAGATTATTTAAATTTTGTTTCACGTCAAAGTTAAACTGTTGCTCTTTCGTTCAAAAAGTATGTCATTGTTTTCACTACAGTGATGTTGGCATCTTGAAATAACATTGTCGCTCATGTATATGGTCATTTGAATAAGGCAATAATTTGCTTCCAATATTTTCCCTCTAAAAGAAACAATTACCTGCAAACTGAATAAATAAGCGACACAAAGTTCTGTGGCTTAAACTAGACATTGAGTTCATTAAAAAAATCATATTATGTGGTCTTTACAACTCAAAAGCACATTTGTCCATGTAAAACTAGTGCGTTTAAGATCCAAAAATTTGCTAAATTTAAGAACAGATGTTGTGTATGCCAGGTATACAACTACAGATTAATTCATAGAGGGGCTGGTCTGGCCCGTTCTGCTCCATCAATTGAAAATTTAAACTTAGAATATACCTTATTTGGGTGGGCTAAAGCTTGTCCCCCTCAGATAAAATAGGTGTTGATATGCCCCTTGTGTATGCAAAACTGTTTAGTTGATGGACAGCTAAAAAAGGCAGTTTCTTTTCTTACAGTGTAGAGGCATTTGCATGATTGACAAATCATTAACTATACCTGTGTGGGATTAGAAGCAGATCTCTCCTGTTTTTGGCTCCATGGAAAGATACCAGGCAAATTTTGCGCCAACCCCTCGTACACATACACACTTCTTTGACGGTCCATACGGCCTGTTTAAAAGCAGTCAGTTCTCTGGTAAAAGTCATATTTATATTGCAGTTGTTCTCCCGTAATATTGCCCGCCTTAGGAAATATGAACAACACTGATAAAGAATTTATGGCCTTTTTGTTTATCCTCTAGATATTCATTTCAAAATATTAATAAAAACAAAATCTTAAATTGAAATACAGTATAATAATAAATAAATAAATTTTATAAAAATATATAAAAAATGAATTCTTTTGCAGTGGTTTTCATGGCAAAATAAAAGCTCTGCATCATTTCGGTATATAATGAGGTTGGAGAAGACATAGTGAAAGAGGTTATTCATCCAAGCAGAAATCTGTTAAAATCTTTCAAATTCCCAGGCCCATAGTCATGGATTCTCCTGTTCAGCTCATCCTACTGGTAGTCAATTAGTTTTATCTCAGAGGACTGGGAAGACCATGGGAACTCTTTGACTCTCTGGTTGTTGAACCATTTTTATGCTGATTTTAATTCACTTTGGATCATTGTCCTTTCAGAGGATCCATCCACAACCAAATTAAGA
The DNA here is from genome assembly GCA_029721435.1 of Gymnothorax reevesii. Taxonomy (NCBI): domain Eukaryota; kingdom Metazoa; phylum Chordata; class Actinopteri; order Anguilliformes; family Muraenidae; genus Gymnothorax; species Gymnothorax reevesii. Next base: position 61,658,032 of record CM056585.1, read on the forward strand.
CTTTCTGGCAGAGGCAGTCAGGTTTTCATTTCATATTTGCTGGTCCTTAATGCACTATATTGGTTTCAGCTGGCCGCAGTTTCACTGGGAGTTCTTGTATTGTTTGGCCAACTGTTGGTGCATGAATTTGTTTTTATGATGAAAACATTTTTTTTTTTAAATAGTGTAGATGACATCTGATTATAGTTTTGGAGATTGTCTGACCCTAGGGCATTACCTGCAATTCTCCGACGATGAACGTTTGAGTTTCCTTTACGCTTGAAACATTCTTTGCTCAGTGCATACATTGAAAATAAGCACTCATCCTCTTCCAGGTGGATTTTTTTGATTCACTCCCTTAACTTTCTAGCTAGTTCCTTATAACCATTTCTACTTTTTTGACGCTTAACAACTTTGTTAGAAATCATAGCAAGATTCTTTGATCTTAACCATGGTGATTAAGTCATGAGTGTCCACTTAAGTTTTTTAATCATTAGGGCGAACGTAAAAAGTTAAATTTTACTTAGAACGGGAATATACTGTACTTCAATCATATTTCCCAGTAAGATATAACTTAGAACGGGCATATACTGTACTTCAACCATATTTCCCTTGTAAGGATTTATAGTGGTGCTAACATTTGTGGTGCATATTTTTGGGAAAAACACTTATTTTAAGATAAGTTAGATTTTTGTTAATATTTTAATGATAGATTGGGAGGATTAAAAGCAACCATTTTTTTAAGACGATTCAGCAAATATTTACTAGGTTGCCAATATTGGGGGAGGGCGCAGTAGATGGGTCCCACACTAAATATAAATTCTGCTCATTATTCATTTCTTAGTATTTCTTCTGTTTTCATTGAAATTCCATGCACTTGCAGTGTTTCATGTCCCAAAGCCATCTGTGGAAAATTATACTCAGCTGTGTGTGGCACAAGGCAGACACGCGTTAGTGGAATCAATACACTAATGTGGTAGTCATGGCTGGAGGTTATGTAGCTCGATTCAGTATATTTCAGTTTCCCTGATTCTTGAACCACTGGATACAGATGTATGTACAAACATAAGATCTATTACATCTTGTAAAGAGAAAATGCAGACACTACTCTGAAAGGTTGTAATGCACTGATTGTTTTTCATTGACATTGAAAGCAACTCTCTGGACTCTTGTAAAGTGAGGAACAGGGGTTTGCTCTGTAACCGTTTCTATTTTCTTCATATTCTGGTAACACTTAGGGTAGTTCCCAGAATAATAAGTTCACTCAGATCCGCTTGGTTCCATTTATATAAACTTAAAATGTTGAGGAAACTGCCATGTGGCCTGAAACCTAGAACAAAACAGCAAAAGATTCAAGAGATGATCTTTCAATGACTATATGAATTGCACAGAAAAGCAATACAGCCATTACAGGTCAATCAAAATGAAATGTTGATCAGCTACATAAACACACTGCATTAGGAAACATTACAGTTTTTACATAAGAACATACGGAGGTGGACAAAAGATCAGAAGCACCAAGAAAATGCCTATAATTCTTAAAGTCTTTAAACCAAAATCTCAGAAGAATCTACACAGGTCATTCCTATTAATTTGCATACTAATCATTGGCATATTTCTGCTTTATAGAAGTCTAACCACTACACTTCGCTTGGTCTCCAAAACAAAATGAGTTTCAAGGGGGGCAGATATTTGATGCCTGAATTTAAGGAGTTGGTCTGAAAAACTGTGCTCTGGGAACAGTGTTAAAATAATAACGACATATCCCAAACACCAAATAAAGCATACGAGGAAGTTAATCACAATGTCCTCTGACTTGGATGCTTGGTAGAGTATTTGCTGTGGAGGACTGCAGTTTTAAAAATCACCAATAAAATGAATCTGTATTATCTTATACAGTATTATCTGTTCATCTAACCCCAAAATTTTATTGCTTTGTCCCATGAATATTCTACATCATAATGATCAATCAAATTGAAGCTTTAAGAGCGCATGACACTAGTTCTACAACACACTATATACTGCTATATACATTGCCATCTGTTTGCTATTGCATCTTTTTATTATGATATTAAATATTATTGCAATATTGCTGTTATTGTTGGTGTAGTTTTTGCTCTCCCTAGTCCATTGCAACACTTGCTTACAGTAAGTGTTGCTGCTTGGAGGTAATGGGAATTTGTAAATCAATTTCACCCAGTTTTGGGTGAAATTCAAACTGTAATACAGTTAAATCACTCTCTGTACAACTTGTATGCTGCAAACCTTTACTGTACCCCAAAGAACTCAAACAGATATGGCAATGCCTTGTATTGATTTTAATCAATTTTTCTGAAAAAGACTTCATTTGAAAAGATATGATCCCTTTGCTTTGTGGATAAACGCCAGTGTTATGCAACCAGGAATTTGCAGTTGACTGATAATATTACAGTGGTAATTTTCTTTTGAAAGCTGCGCACGCATTTTGATAATGCCTATTTATATCAGCTGTGGTAAATTCCTGTGATCATGTGCGAGTCATACATTGGACTCACAGCTGCAGACGAGACCAGCTTGAATTCTTGAGAAATTTGTAGTACCGTGAGAATATTCCATTTTATCCTGCTGACTCAGAATGAGAAATTCTCTAATCCTTGACTTCATATAATCAGATGTGCTTTCATTTTTGGTTCCTGTCACTTTATAATATGGTTCTGTCTAACTGCCAATCTGGTTCTTTCAAACCCTATCAATCCTCCCATGTTTCCCCATATCAAAAGTGAGTAAAGGTATCACATGCTAGATATCTGTTGTCCCTATAAAATTGTTACTGCACTGTCATTGCTTTTGGTCCTGTTTATATATGATTGTGTCTGAATGGAGTGGTGTGTTCACAGTTGAATGAACTTGTGATTGAGAGAAAGACATTAATATTTAATACAAAATTTTTTTTTTGTAACTTTGCGCTATACGCACTCGTCTTATGTCTTTTTAAATTAACTACAGCCTGTTTTAGGACAGTGGAACAACTCATAGATGTAAAGATGTTACAGAAAAGGAAGTTTAGAATTGCATCGAGCTCATATTTTTCACAGCAATTGGAAAGCTATTTTAGGAAATATTTTCTATTACCTTTACCCAAAAATGTTTTTGTTGAATACTTCAAACAACTCAATTGACAATTTATGTAATAGCCTTGGTGATTCTGTAAACTAGCATCAGAAAACTTGTTAAGGGTTATGAGTGTGTTGGAAAGGAAAGAGTTTGGTCATTTTTTGGAATTTGGGGAATTTTTATCAAATTTGGGAATTCAGTCCAATGTGAAAAAGGGAAGTTCATCCAAAAATGGCATTGAAACATTTTTACACTTACAGTAACTGGTGTAATGTTTATGTGAGCAGATCTTTCCACAGAACAGTTTTATCGATGCAGTTTAAATTGTCATAGTGCTGAATGCACTGAAATTGAATTGTTTGCATCACCTTTGCCTGCTGCTAGTTGACACCCAACCAACACCTCAGCATCCAACAGCTCACTCTCCTGATGGAGAAATGCAGTGTTTACATGCAAGAATGAATGAAATGCATTTAAATTTATGACTCCCCATTTCACACATTGTTGTTCAACTGCATTAAAACATAGTAATGAATGTGCTCACATTGTCATGAATTTATGTTGTATTACTTGACAATTCTTACAAACTTTGGTGTTCTCCATAACAGTAAGAAAAACCCAAATTCCACAGATAGAGGCACATCATGAAAAATGCATGTAAAATCCAAAGCAGTGATTTCTATTCTGGAAGACTTTTCACCCTTTACTATACTGACAACACTACAACACATTGTTTGATGCTTTAACCCCATAAAATCTAGAGACCCATACATGGTTCTGTCAAATTCAGCAGCTGTATTCAAACCTGAGGAACTTCAGGCCTATTTGAAATTCTAATGGGGATCTTAAGGTTTTCAGAAAACCCAAATAATTCCTGCTAAATTACAGGGAAATGTGTATAAAATGATGTACAAAACAAGACCTAAATATTTTCCTTATGATGTAATGTTTTGGCCAAAAATAATGTTGTGGTTTTGATTCTTTCTCCCAGTTTCAGTGTGATGCAGCTTTAGTGAAGTGCTGCAACTAACAATACAGACTATGTATACGGCATTGTCTTACAAAATGAAAAATAAATAAAATGCTTCTACTGACTCTGAACCTACTTAAGGGAAAATGTAAGTTAATAGTTAGAGTTTAAGGGGTTAACTTGTGAATTTAATTGCTTATTGAAACTCCGTGTTATATTTTAAATCCAATGACAATGATAGACTGCAAAAATTTGGTGCAGGGTGTAATGGCCGTTAGAGTTAGGAGGCCAAGTGCAACTACCAGAGAGAAAGTGAGCAGCGCGGACACAGTACAAACACAGAGAATAATACAGACCAAACGAAAGTACTCGCACTTCCAAAGGACGTATAATAGACCAAAACATGGAAGCAAAGCGAGATAGAAAAAAGGGAGAAGAAACTCCAATAATCAGAAGATAGAAGGTCATACAAAACCTGACTACAGATATCTTCGGCTATAGTGCGGAGCTAAAAACAGACACTCTAGCGAAGAGGGCGTGCTAGACCTCCTGCTTAGACAGAGTCCAGGATGGCGCCGCCCCAGCTCAATCAGCCAGCTGGGTAAAGAATCCAATAGCCAAGGAATTCGATATCGTCCCGGGACGAGAGCCGCAAAGAAAAGTCCAAACCACACGCACACCTCACAAACCATGACACAAGGTTAATGTAGCACTTATAATGATGTGCCTAGTGGCAATAATATGGTGATGTGGAGCAGGTGAGTGGATCATACTAGTGTGAAGGGCTTAGTGCCTCAAGAGGAAAGATGGATCGAGGCTCAACAAAGTGACAACAGACACGCACGCTTGTAATCCATCAGTTTGAGAACAATGTTCCCAAAAGAAAAATCATCATAAATTGACTCTGTCCAAAAGTGGCACGACTTCTCTGATTTAGGCAGTAGCGCATTTGGAAATAAAATGTTTAAAATTGGATAGATCGGGTTTAAAAGATATGTTTCCAACTCCTCCGAGGCTTTTCTGAGTAAACCATCACCTGCACTGTTGTTGACACAGGCGCTGTGCAGTTAATACTGTTCCTGACGCAGCCATGGAGGAGCCATCTGAACTCTCACGCTGGGTGTCCCCAGTTGCGATTGGACCTGAGGCGATGACCAGCTTTTCCTCAGAGCCAGGCTTGCTACCTCAGATTGAGGGAGAGGAGTCCCTTTACTCCGCCACTGAGGCAGACTTCTCCAGCCTACCTTCCTACCTTCCAAGTCCCAGTCGCAGCCGAGCTACCCCCGGCTACAGACACAGCCCAGGTCAGACCGCAGTTCAAACTAACCAGTCTTTGCTCTTAGGAAAAAAGTGTCATCAAAAAGTTTTTCTGCCTACCTGTAAGTTTAAATCAAGGGTTAGTTGGGGAGCAGCTCAGCTCCACTAATCCCTTTCTCCCTCAAAAGAGACCTGAGCCGCCTTGAAAAAGATCTGGCCTCCTGTAACCACAGGAAGAAGCCCTGGACTAGATGCGTATAGACAGAAAAGCCTTTTCAAACTGTTTGGAGAGAGTTCAGGCCAACCCCCCTGCCGCCCTTGATTACTGATTTAGTGATCTTCTAGATCATCCCACCCCTCCACCCAATTCAATTTGTTCAAGTGGATCAGCAATTCAAACCCTGGCTTGCCATTATTTATTTTTTGATCTTCACAGAATCCCCCCGCTCGCAGTTAAGATTTTTGACTGAAAGCCAAACGGTTGGGTGTTCGAATCCCTGCCGTACAATTATCGGCTATGGCTGAAGGTCCAAATGAGCAAGACAATAATTGACATGGCCCCGCCTTGGAGAATTGGGGTTAAACTCCTTAAATTCAGTCTGCAGTAGCACTCTGCATTGGTCAGGCGCTTGCAGCTGTGCAATCCTTTGGTGGCAAAAAGTGGTCGTGGGGTGTGACTGCGCCGTGTAAAGAAGCTAGGGCTTACAGTCATGTAATTTGGAGAAACAGAATGTCATTGCATCCTGCTCCTATTAAAAAAAAAAAAAGATCTTCGAAGCACCATCAATGGTAAGTGTGAAAGTGTGAAGCTCTTAGATTGAGCCATTTTGCCCAACAGGAACCCTTGACCTCTAACTGAGTTTTTGGAACCCATTCATCCTGGATTTATTGATTATAATACAAATATTAATCTTATTTGAGAACACTGCCCTGTTTGTTATACTGTTCTTAAGTCTGCTTTTCTGTCCTGGTCAGTTCACAGTCACTGAGGGGTTGGCAATGGTGAAAGAGCCATGGGTTTGCAAAGGACATCTTGATTTACTAACCCCATTCAACCCCATGTTATTTCGTTCCTCTGTCTTTTAGTTCGCCAAGTCTACTCCTCCCCCTCCTTCCTCAATAATATTCCATGGCTAGATGGCTCTGGAGGCCCCACCCTGAGCTCTCCTTACACATCACCTGCTTCCACCTGGCCCAGTAGCCCATTTGGGAAGACTCAATTACACCCCAGCACCTCAACCACCCTCTATCCCCTGAGTGCCACCTCTTCCTACACCACCCCCAGAGATGGGGTTCCCTCCCCTGGCCAGGATGGCAAGGAAAGTCTGCGGCTCCAGGAGGCCATGAAGGGCGAGAGGTTGAGTCCAATGGAAGGTGCGGGGAGTAGTTTCTTGACCCTGAGCCCAGCTACTGGTGGAATCTACCAGCACCCTCCCCACTCACATTCAGTGGGGCATTACAACTCCTACATGGCCTCCTCTCCAGATTACAATACAGCAGCCCTCTACTCCACTCCTGGGGGCTGGAGCACACCCTCTCCCTACTCCCCAAAACTGCGCAGCAAGATGAGGCTCTCGCCTCCAGGTGAGTCATCGCCTCGCCTAACTTTCCTGCTCATTTCATGTCCGTGTTCTTAAAGATGGAAAGACGTGGTACGTCCAAGATTCAGAGAGAGAAAGTCTTTCCATGTTTGTTCTTCCACCCATGAATACAGCCTGCTTTAATTTCACTGACTCACTGGTACAACCTGGGTGATGTTTTGTCCAAATGTTCACATCTTGATGGTGAAAATAGAAGCTTAGGAGGTCTTTCACCATCTATTCCTGGATTTTCCATGTCTGCTTATATTGCTTGAAAGATATAAAATACCGAGGGAAGACAGTGTTGATGATAGTCAAGAAACAACACAAAGTCCTGTGTAGGTTAAAAGATTGTAACAGAGTAAATGTGTATGGGCAGTGTATGCCAGAGTGATAGAGCTTGTCTTACTGACTGTGTTTGGTGTCACAGAGGCTCGAGAATGTGTAAACTGTGGGGCCACAGCCACCCCTCTGTGGCGTCGTGATGGAACAGGCCACTACCTGTGCAACGCCTGCGGGCTTTACCACAAGATGAATGGCCAAAATCGACCCCTCATCCGACCAAAGAAGAGAATGGTAGGTTCCAAACACAAAACGGATGGGAAATTGGGAACAGGAAGTGTAAAACGGGCATATTTATCTGGTAGCAATTTTATCTCAAAAAAATAAAATCAGAAATACTGAGAGTGCTACACTAATATGGTGCTATGAAAACTATTTCAAAGATACTAAAGCAAAACATTCTCATTAAAAAGTAATCCAAGAGCAGCCACAGTAATATCATTCAGTAGTTTTTATCCATAATTGCACTGGGGGACTTATTCAATTTTAAGGCTGCAGATTTGTCTGAGTTCCCATCGCAAAGGCTACTAACCAGTGCTATCTCTGTGTAACTTTCAGTATAAGTGGATTGAAATGGACATGAAAAAGAATATAATTTTTTGAATGCGATTATGATTTTTGAATGTATTTTTGTCTTACCTGATCAGATTGTCAGTAAGAGGGCCGGTACACAGTGTGCCAATTGCCACACCAGTACCACTACACTGTGGAGACGCAATGCCAACGGCGAACCTGTATGCAACGCGTGTGGACTCTACTTCAAACTGCACAACGTGAGTCAATGACTATGCTCTGCATAAGTTATCTCACGTCAGGAGGTGAAGATAATTAGCCACACTAATTCAGCCGTACTGCGGTACGATCTGTACTGGAGCAATGTTGACAATGACTCATAGAAAGAAGGTCACGAGTCTTGATATCGTTTGATCGTTTTCAGGGCAGTCTAAGTCTAAGTCTATCTTGTTATCTTTCATTTGTAAGTATGATCTGCCTCAATTCTGCAATGCTTGGTTTATGTAATGTTGGAAATGAAGCTCAGAGTTTACTGTTCTCAAACTATTCATTTTATTTCAATATATGGAAGTCATCAAAGCAGAAGTTGTGAGAAAGTGATCACTTCTTCTCTAAAAATAAAACATTTTAACGAAGGCTTTAGTTTCAAAATGTACAGCAGTCCTTAATTCAGCCTCGCTCCAGTAAAAAATGTGATTAAGCATCGATCAAATGGGTTTTCAGTATATTTCTTTGTTTGAATTCTAAGACAGTGTGTTCTTGAATGCCATTGCTTTGTCGTGAGAGTAGTAATTGTTACATAAGTACCAGAAATTTCTGTTTGGATGACTGTAATCACACATTTGCAGCCTCACAATTTAAAGGGTTAAATCCCACTGCCCACAGGTGAACAGGCCCCTCACCATGAAGAAGGATGGCATCCAGACACGAAACCGCAAAGTGTCCAGTAAAAACAAGAAGGTGAAGAAGAGTGGAGGGGTAGATATGTACGCTGACCCCCACCGGGGATCCATAGCTGACCAGCACCTGAGCCCCTACTCCCTCAGTGCTTCCCCCCTGCTTTCATATGGCCACGGCCAACATTTACTGCCTCAGTCTCCCAATCTCTACTCCTCTCCCACCCTACCCTACTCCTACCATCCAGCCACGGGCATGGTGCCCACACTGGTTTAACCCAAAAGTAGCTGCCATTACATGGGTACTAATGGACACTTTCAAACCCTGTTAGAGTTTCTCAGGACACTTTGGTCACCATTATTGTTATCAAGATCCATAACAGCGGAGCCAATGAAGTAAAATTTCAAAATTGCTCCCGAAATGTGTACTCTCTAGCCCCTTTGGTCTACTTTTGATGCTTTTTTTTAGTTAATGGTAAAGTAGGTCTGGGCTATGGTTTACAGATGTGAAAGCACATAAGAAAGCCAGACAGGCTAAAACATTTAAACAAAAACAGTATTATCATAAAAATGCGTTGCTGTAATACACTGGCCGTCCAAAAAAAAAGTTGCACACTTCAATATTTAGTTGGAACCCCTCTAGCTTTCATTACCGTGCATTACATTGTCATTTTTTTAATAACCGTATACAATGTCTGAACATTTATTTTCAACCAGAGTTTCCTTAATTTTAAAATGTCCCATGCAATAACTTTCAATGTGGTTAAGGTCAGGACTTTGTGGTGGCTAATTTATGCATGAAAATTATTTCTCATACTTGTCTTCCTTATTCATAGTTTTCTTTGCTTGATGCAGGCCAAAAATTTTCCCCTTTTGAAATACTGTAACATCTTGTCTGCCATCAATGAATACATCTTCCAACATGGTTCTTCAAGAAATGAGAAACTACGCACTTCTTCTGTTAGGATTAAAATAATTATTGCAAGCTGAAATATATTCATCGCTGCAATTATGATTTAATCATGGTATATGTGTATTTATATTCAAACGGCAACTTTCTTTTTGGTCACACAGTCAAAAAAGGTCAAAAATGTCAATCAGCTAAAATGTCATTAAACATACTGAACGCTATTGATATTTTCTTCAGGCAGTAAATAAATTGCTTTGTATATAGTGTGTTTTGCCTGTATTATGCAAAAAGTGAAAAAATGTATATATGCTACATTGCTTTTTGAAATTTGAAACTTTTGAAACTATCACACATTGAAAAGTTTTTAAATACCAGAAAATAAATTCCTTTTTAAACACGGTGTGAAAATTGACCGTGCTTTATAAAGTAATGGGAAGAATTAGAATTCCATTTTGCGGGATTTTTCTTTAACATTCCGAAACAAACTTACAGTTTGTTAGCTTGTTACTCAGTGCTCTTGCACTTAAAATATTGTCTTCCCTTGCCCTGGGTTTCATTATACTGTACTCAAGTTCTTTCAGACATCTCACCGTGGAATGCAGTTGAAAGGAAACAAGCATTTGATTTTTGATGATTTTTGAAATTGATTGCTTAATTTTGTGATAACTAGTTTCACAAATTTAGCCTGCTAATTTGGATTTGTTTGACAAGTATTTCATATGATTTATTAAAAATGGAAAGAGCAGGTGAAAAACTTGGTTTATTGTTGTTTTTCTTCCAATCATTAATTAGTCAATCAGCATTCCTCAATGCTAAAAATTTCCTCTTGCTTTAAGGTGAGATTTATATCGCTCAGATGCAAAAGGTAAAATAATTAATCTAGGGTGCGTTTCCCAAAATCACAGATGCTAACTTGCATAGTTGGACCCATTGACTGTGAATGGACGGCCATTTGTAAGTTTCTAACTAAGTTAGCAACTACACTTTTGGTAAATGCACCCGTGTGAGTGAGTGAGTGAGTGAGTGAGTGGCATACAGCATTTGGGAAGAATTGCTCAGTACATATGGAAGGTCTTGACTTACAAACGTCAGTATTTGTCAATGTGCGAATTGCATCTAAATCCTCTAGACTGTTTTTGGCTCTGTGGTCGTCCCTCACTATACTTTCACTGTCATCAGTTACCCAGCAATAAACAACCTCTTTGTCTGAGGCCCCACTATCAACTTCCACAGTGAAAGTGTGTCCGCCATGCTGAACATGCAAATCAAACCCTTTCCATAAACCCTGTGAATTTTACAAATGATAAAGCTGCAGTTTAAGAGTCACTCTCTCTGTGGTTTCCGATTTATGTATTGACAGTTTATGAAAGGATTAGTTTGGCAGAAACTTGCCCAACGTGCATGTACCTACCGCACTCGCACGCACATAAACGCATGCTTACATCTTGACACACTCAAATATGCAGACATCTAGTTCAGATGAAGATATAGTATTCATGTAAAGTAGCTGTTCAGGACAAGTACAAAAAAGTTCATTTTTTATCACATTTGACACATAAAAATAGCTTAATGTGATTGGGGCTTTCGCATAGTTTCAATTCAGTTTTAATAGATCGCTACTGAAGAATGCAGACCCAATGTAAAATATCTATCTAAAGTAGAGTCTTTGTATGTATGCATATATTTCTGTTCTTCAATTTTCATGACAACTGTTCATCTGATCAACTTCACATTTACTTTGTGCTTTATTGAGGACCCGAGGAAGTGCAGTGTCGAGTGGGAAGTTGATTTGCTGCGCGGTTCTCGAAAAGGCTGAAAGTAGCAATACCAGAGGCCAAGCAATCGTGCGCTTCGAACAGGCATGCCTTGAAGGGGCACTGCACTAGTGTCCACAACGCTAAGCATTTTATATCAGAGCACTTCCAGTGACTCTAATAAAAATGTAAACATTTCATCCCATTGCTCTTTTATCTCCTTGTGTCCCGGTGAGAAAGCATCATGAACACCGACAAGACAGGATTGCTGGGTTCAGTTTGACTCCGGCTGAACAATCTGATTTTACATTGCAGTATCAGAGAAAGAGATCATAACTTCATTTCAATCAGGAACGTCTAATGAATTAGGTTAAAGTAATCTTTTATGACAGATTACAAAGTGAACAGATTAACGGATGCGATGATAGCCTTAAAGTATTTGGTGCGTGGACTCAACAAAGAGCTTTTGTAATTGAGGAGCATCTGCCCTGAGCCGCAGCAGGATAAATCCCCTCGAGGAGTCCAGATACTGGTGGCGGCGGTGGCTGATGACTCTGCTGACTGATAAGCTGATGAGGATAATGAATAATGAGGCTGATAAACATGCTAAGACTGGTTGCCGATAGGGAGGTGGAGGGTGCGCATAATAGCAGCATAAACATACTAAAAGCAGAGAGAAAATCATATATCAGAATGCAGCAGCGAGACGACAGGCTAACAACGTGGGTGTGTCGCAGTGGTATTGGACAGATGTGATCAGTGGGTAGGATGGCTGATGCCTCAGTCAACAGCCCCACATGATCACAGCTGGAATAATGAGAGGCTGTGTGAGAGGAGTGAAAGCAGGTGGAATGAAATACTCTACTGGCTGAAGCATGCAAAAGGTGAGTCTTCCTGAATGACCTTTCCCTAGAGCTTCATTATCAGACGAAATCCACCCCCCTTCTCCCCCTCCCCACACTTGGCAGAAGTGTCTCCTCAGGTCAGCTTGGGTTTTGCAGTGTTCCAGCCATAAGGGAGTGGAGCAGGTTCTCTACAGAGCTGTAAAGTGACAGATAACTTATCAGTATAACAGCAGGCTTACTGACCCACAGCCAACCACCAAACTCACATTGCTACGCAATCAGTTGCCCTTGCAAGGAGACACGGGTACCCAAATGACTGCAATAAGTATTAAAACTGATTGTTATACCAAATTATCATTGATGATATCCTCTACTGCGAGAGGAGCTATTTTTAGTCAGGGTCATGCCGACTAATGATGACTTTGATCAGCATTTGCATATCCTATTTTCATTTTAAAAGTGTGACAGTGGCCAAGAAATCAAGTATGAGTCATTTCTATGAGTCACTGCTGTCCCGCTGAAAAATGAAACAGTTCTTCAGTAGCACACTCAAAATTTCATTACCAAAAATGACATGGAAATTAATAATATTGCCTAGAGGGCAAGAAAAGGATACATAAAATGGAGATGGAATTCTAGAAATTCAAGGCTAATCAGAAAGACTATTCTGTAGTAGGATCCTTTGTATGTCCTATGATTGCAAGAACAGTTTAGAGCCATGAAGGTACAAATTCTTAATTCCACTCACCTCAGATCCAGCTAAAATTTGTTTAAGTGGATCAACACCAATAAGCAAATTAACGAAATGTGCATTTACATGTTAGGGATGAGTTTTGTCATGTCAGCATTTTTGGTAAAAAGTAGGACTCGGTGACCTGAACATAACGAGGCATGTGATCAAGTTTACAAAAGCAATTACTTTCATAAAAATGGACAAGTTATGAACCAAATATCTGGATCTGAAAGTGGAGAGAGCAACAAACACCTCTGTAGGTGACTCGAGGTTTCATGTTATGAAAGCCCGAATGAGAAAGGCTCCCACTTGGTGAGATCACTGGGCAAAATGAAACACCTCTTTGAACTTCATGTATATCACTTGAATTATGGAAATGAGGCAAAGAGCTGATCATCACTCCTAGAATAAAAGATTATTTGACTGGTATCCACAGAGGAACCTATTTGGTTCTCAATGCAACACACTATAAATAGACATTAATGCTCCCAGATTGATCCATTTTCCCAGAGAAAAGATCAGTTGACTTAGACTGGTTTGCACAATGGAAACACAGAGGGTTTTGGAATCCTTTCATTCAGCTGAGAGTGATGATAAAAGCATATAAATGCCTGATTCATCAGTGTCAACAGTTGCATCATTTGCCTTCCGAGATTATTTGCCTCCACTGTTTCTTTAATGGAGCAAAGCCTGTCATTCGCCTAGATTGCTAATTGATTGCAAACCATTTGGAAATCCTCCAACCAATGATTTGCCATGGTCACTAACAGATGGTGAACTGCTACAGTCGAACAAGGTGGCAGGTATGGACAACGATGATTCTGCAAATGAAATAAATGCAGCTAACAATGGAGGATGTCAGCTGAGCCATACCACCTGAGACTCACAGGAGTACAGGTAGTTGCGGCTAAGGCTGAGTGGAGATTGAACCAGGTAGACCACAGTTCCGCTGATGCAGATCCCTCCTCACTCTACCATGGCTTTCTCTCCCCATCACCCCCCCTTCCTCCTTCTCTCTTTCTCTCTCACTCTCACAGTTGACCACATAGCTCTCCTGTTCATGCCTTGGTAGGAGCCCAGTTGTGCAACTCAGCAGGCTTATGGTTTTCCGGACTTTCAAAAAAAAAGATGCAAAAGGAAAGGAGAGATGTGCAGATGGAGGTTGGTGGTGACGGTACGGGCCTGTTTATTCGTTTATCAGGCTGGCAGGCAGGTTACACTTGTCTTCCTCTGCCTTTGGCAAAGTGGATTTATCTAGTGGGGTGGGCAGTTCAGAACTGGGGAAATGGCAGTGAATGACGCCGAGAGATTAGCAACCACAGGACAAGTCCGAGTAATGCACAGGCCCATCCGTTGGTGCCTTTGCCCTTTTTTCTCCCTCCTTCTCTCTTTCTCTCTCTTGGTCTTGCTGTTGATGCACAGTTATTTTGTCTCACCCAAAAACACCAGGCCACCTTTTCCTGAACCCCTTGCCCCATATTTATCTATTTCTAACCCAGCACATGCACTGACTACATCCTGTGCCGTTACCATTTGTCCATGCGGCTCAGCTTTGTTGCTGTTGCTATAAGATGTGAATTGTAATCTCTGTACATGTGATAGTATTTGGCCATTTCAGTTAAGAGTCCTCCAACTGGTCAAAAGTATCCTGGCCAAAAAGACTGCTAACAGTAGGCTACCTTCACTGAGTACCCCACAGATGAGAACTGATTTAGACAGAGAAAGCCAAGTGATATTGGCTCTGGATTTATAATGTCTTCGGTAGCCATGGTTACCTTAGTAACCATCCATTTTCTAAATCTATTTCGGGGGCTGGCCATGCACATCTATTATCATTGTCACAAAGCAATAAAAATGGTTTTCCTCTGATCAATCAATTCCTATCACCAGGGTAGCTCTTGGCTCTTGAACTTTTAGTCATTTTGGATGAAATGAAACAGAAACACAGAGGACAGCACAACGAGACACATTAAATCACTCAGAACCGTTACGATGCCTCGGGTGCATTAGTCAAAATTGAATAATCATTATTGTTTCCTTCCTGGCCATTTTTAATGATTAAATTCCATGCATAACAAAAACGATTATGATGTGCTAAAAATGCATACTGCTCAGTAGTGCTTAGGCTGTTTCAAATTGCCTTTTTTTTAATTGAGGAAATGTCCGACATACATTTATCTTGAACCATCCAAGAGAATGACTCCAATAATATGAAGGAATACACAATAGCAATGGCAAAAATTTAGCAAATACAAATTCTCATCAGCAGGCATGTTGCTTGAAATTTTGGTCCCAATAGAAAGAACTTACATTGGCCCCAATCATCCTGGGCCTCCCTGTGCATAAACAAACACTGTATGCCAGGGCTATTCACCCGTGTCCAGAAAGGGCCGATGCGGGTGCAAGGCTTTCATTCCAACCTGGCACTTGCACACCTGGCATCACTAATCAACCCCAAGAGTCTTTACTAATGAGCTTGATTAGTAGTATTAGGTGTGTAAGTGCTTGGTTGGAATGAAAGCCCGCACCCACACCGGCCCTTGCAGGATTATGTTGAATAGCGCTGCTGAATACCATAGTATGCCATCAGTACTTACTCGTAAAACACTTCGACTTTAAAAAGTTAAACGTCATCTTTATTGATACTAGTTTAAGGCAGTGTCCTTCTTGTTTAGTTAACTGAGTAGCTCCCAAGCCTTTCACATGGTCTCCAGGACTGGGACCACATTCCTATTAATTATTTTCCAGCCTGTTCCATTTTATTAGGAACAAGCTCCCAGTCATTCTACGGTCAACGGGATTGGAACCGCGTTCCTTCTAAGCTGCTTCATCTTGCCTTTGGACAATTCACTCCTGGCGAAGTGTGCGCTCCACCTGGCAGTCATGACATCCGAATTGAACTGAGCCATTCTCCTCGGGGCACCATCCCACTGTTTACCATATTACTGTCAATAAATGCTACCATTAGATTGTACTCTGCCTCTGTGCTTGATTCCTGATCTGGATCTTGACACATCTGATTCAGTGATTTTATTTATTTTCTTTCAAATGACAATAATTGCTTTTCCTTCCTTTCTATGATCAGATCATAGAAAGTTGAATGAAATTGTCTTGAAAGCAAAGTTGCTTTGCTGAGGACATTCGTCAGTCGATCCTTTATCGGTTTTATGAATTGCTTGATGAGCTTGAAAAGTGCAGTGCCAGGGGAGGAACTGGAAGCTACCACAAATATGAGGTTCAAGTAACTGAAAATGTAAGGCTAACCCTGTTAAATGAGCTTGAAGCCTCTGAAAATTACAATTAATTTATCACAGGATAGTTTGTAGTTTAACTGAGATGTCAAAAAAAAAAAAATCTCCAAATTTTGGAAGCGATGAATAAGCCGAAAGAAAATAATCGTTAAAGTGATCATAAAAGATCATAAAATATTATCATAAATCATATTGATCATAAAAGTGGGTAAAAGGGTTGAAGTGCTTAAAAAAGTACTGTGAGGACATTTTAAAGATTCATGGCAAATGCTGCACCTGTTATTGAAATCATCATGAGACAGTGCTAACAACTGCCATTTTGACAGTGGACTGTTTATTTATGTCAGCTGTTTAACTGTACATAATAAAGGAAAACATACACAGCAACTTTGTTTGTACGAACATTTTGAAAATAAAATGATTCTGAGTATTTTGTAGGCAAAGAACCCCAAAAGTATTTGAGTTTAAGCAGCAAAATATTCAGTTATAGGTATTAAGTAATTTGCTTGGGCTGATTGCACTAAGTGGACCTACGCCTGGTCTTAAGCCTGGTCTTAAGTCAAGCGCCAACATTGTGCTAATAAACTTTATTTCCACTAAGACCGGGTGTAAAATCTATGCCTACCTGAGCGGAGGCGAAGTGAATTTCTAGGCCGTTTCCAAAGAAAAGCACTTATTATGGAAGACCTCCCCATGACGCAACGTTACCACATGTCACACCCATTTCGTATTTATTCGAGATAATGCTGTTGCTCACAGAAATATTACAAAAAAAAAAAACATATTCACATATTCTTGTTCTGAAAAACTACTTTACTTTCACACAATTTTGTAAAAAAAAAAAAAGCATCAATTTTATATTTACACATATACAGTTGTAAGCAAAAGTTTGGGCACCCCTGATCTAAATTTCTGTTACTGATAATAGTTAAGCAAGTAGAAGATGAACTGATCTTCGAATAGCCTACATTTAAGGATACAACAGTTATTTGGACATTTTAAGCAGTATAAGTTTATTACTTTTGTTTGTACAATTCTAGAGAGAGAGAGAGAGAAAAAAAAAAGGAAATGAGCACTGTGCAAAAGTTTGGGCACCCCAAAAGATTTGAGTTCTCAGGTAACTTTGACTATAGCCTCAGATAGTATTTAGGTCTATGGCTTGTTCACAATCATCGTTAGGAAAGGCCAGGTGATGCAAATTTTGAAGTTTATAAAGACCCAGACTCCTCTCACCTTGGCCCAACAATCATAAGCCATAGGGTCCTCTATGTAGCTGTCTTGCTCTCTGAAAATGAAAATAATTAATGGCCACAATGCAGGAGAAGGCTATGAGAAGTTAGTAAACGTTTTTAGGTTGCGATTTCCACAGTTCATAATATAATTAAGAAATGGCAGTCAACAGGAACTGTGGAGGTCAACTTGTGGTCTGGAAGACCAAGAAAACTTCCTAAGAAAACTGCTCATAGGATTACTTAATCAAAATCACCTGTTTGACAACAAAAGATTTAGCACACCATGGAGTCATGATGCACTGCCCTACCGTTCAGCGACACTTGCTCAAATATGACCTTCATGGAAGAGTCATGAGAAGGAAACCTTTCCTGCATCCTCACCTTGAAATTCAGCATCAGAAGGTTGCTAAGGAACATCTGAACAAGACCGATGCATTTAGGAAACAAGTCCTGTGAACTGATGAAGTTAAAATAGAACTCTTTGGCTGCAATAGCAGAGGTATGTTTGAAGAAAAAAGGATGCAAAATTTCATGACAAGAACACCTCTCTGTCAAGCACATGGTTGGATTGATCCTGCTTTAGGCTTGTGTTGCAGCCAGTGGCACGGGGAATATGTCACTGGTCGAAGGAAGAATGGATCTAACTAAATTTCAGAAAATTCTGGAAGCAAACATCACACCATCTGTAAAAAAGCAGAAGATGAAAAGAGGATGGCTTCCACTACAGGATAATGATCCTAAACACAACTCAAAATCCACAACTGACTACCTCAAGAGGTGCGAGTTCAAGGTTTCACCGTCGCCCTCTAGGTCTCCTACCTCAACATCATTAAAAATCTGTGGATGGACCTCAAAAGAGCAGTGCATGCAAGGCAGCCAAAGAATCTCAGATAGACGCTTTGAGCAAAATCCCCCAAACCCGATTTCAGAAACTCCTAGCTGGCACCAAAAAGTGTTTACAAGCTTTGGTACTTACCAAAGGGAGTGAGTGTTACTTAGCACTGACTATGCAGGGTGCCCAAACTTTTGTTTCGGACAGTTTTCCTTTTTTGCCATTTTTAAACTGTAAAAGGATGGAAATTAAAAGGTAACCTTGTTTAAAATGTAAAGGAAAGGTGTCCTCTTTAACTTTATGCCTTTTGGAGAAGAGTCATCTTTTACTCTCTTAATTATTCACAGTAACAAATTTTGATCTGGGGTGCCAAAACGTTTGCATACGACTGTAGCTGAAGATTGAAAATTATTCCAGTGTGACATAAAAAAAAAAAAAAAAAAAAAAAACCATAAAAAACCATAACCATTGCAGAGTTCATTAATTTTCCAGCCAATAAAAAGCCAGAATTTGTTTTAAAACTCAAGATCACATTTTAAATTGAAGGTTTGAAGCTACGGAATCATTATGCTCCATATATATTTTGACCTGTGTCATTAACAGGCATATAAATGATTAAATCATTGATTTTAGGTAATGTTAGCTGAGGTAGGCAGGATGACATGAGCAACGAGCTGCACTGTAGGTAGGGTTGTCATTTTTTAATAAGAGAAATTTCCACAAGGTGGTGGGTCTCAAGTTTTCCAGCACGAGTCAAGTGATAGTGTAAAAAATATAAGAATAATTTGGCAAGTAACGTTTGATGGCGTCATTGATCCATTTATGGAAAGCCGAATTACTATAGAGCTGAGTACAAACTAGCTTTCAGGAATGGAGTGGAACAAACAAGTAAGAAAATAGAGGAAGAAAGTAAGCTACCACTATGCCTCAGGAGCTACTGCTTTCTCCAGCCTTGAACCCGGCTATTTTCTAACTCAGGGAAAGGTAATCTGAAAGGATGAGGCTATTTGTCCCGCGGCGGTTCAGCGCGAAAGATCAAAGAGCTGGGCAGACTATAAAATGAGATCTCTTATTGGCCCAGCTGCGAGACAAATAGCAGAAGTGCTTCTCTTATCTGTCCCACCGCGGTGCGAAGAGGAGAACTGCTTCAGTTGTCGGCCCCGTAGCGGGGCAGATAGCCGATCTCTTTCCCCCAATTCACCCAACTGCGGAGCAAATAGCCACTTCCAATATCGAAGATCACCGAAAAAATAACTAGGTCCATCAGTTTCATTTCTTTCCACGTAACAAGCTGTTTGTTGATACCATTATTTCGCCCGTTTTAGATTTGATCATAGATATAAGTTTGTGGCTCTCACAGTTCAGCTGATAGAGATTCTAGCTGAGGCACATCTTTCATATTCCTGCCTCTACCTCAATTATAGTAAGTCAAATCTACAAAATGGCAGTACTGTGCTAAAGAGGAAAAATTACTGAGAAAAATGTGAGAAAACTGTGTAGAGAGAAATGTGGGAACAGCAGCAAGTTAGAAAACTGTTTGTTTTGGGTTCCCTCCTAAATTTTGTTGTCTCAGTCAATACAGAAGTCAATGGAGCTTTGGTTAGCACTCCTGTCAGTTTTTGGTTCATGCTGCCAAAACTGTAAGTCTAATTGCTTCCATAGTTACATTATCATGACCATCAAATTTTTCTACAACGACAATATGAAATTATGACGGAGGAGGCAGAACTGTGGGAGTTAGAGCAAGATTAAGAGACGACTTTGATGATTTTACAGCTCTTCTGCATTCTAGGACTGACAGCACCCCACTCTGGGTTCCCAGAATGCATTGAAAAAAACTGAAAAAAATTACATTAAAAGTTATGAAAATATTGAACAGTAAAGAAATTATGCAAGTCTAGCTTTAAGTTTTCCAGTTTGAGTGACTTCTCTAGCTAAAACTAGGACAGTAAAAAACAGTTGAAAATGGCTGAATTTTGAAGAATCTGTCCAATTTTTTCCTATGGGAGAAAAAAATTGAAATAAAATATAATACCTCAAAAAAGTATGAAAGATATCAAAGACTTGAATACAAGCTGAATTTTTGGTCAAATGAAGTTTCTAGGTAAAAGTATGATGAAATAGTTCAGTTGCAAAAAATGTGGAGAATAAATAAATAATGAGAATAACATGAGTGTGCAAGCTTCCAGCATTCCCACTAATTACATTGAACAACAAAAAAGTAGGCTCGAGTCATTGAGTACAGTAGAAAAACTGTGCCTCCCCATCCATTTATATGAAAACCACCACGTCATGACAGCTATGCTGACAAGTCTTTTGCATTTATTTATTTTTTTGCATTTATTTGGATGAGTGAATGCTTGATAATGCAGAAATCATGGTTTGAAGAAAATAAAATGGCATTGCCACTCATAATTGGAAGTGACATAATAGCTTTGGATAATATTATCACTTTGTTTTACACTGATCAGTCGCAAGATTAAACCCACCAACCTAATATAGTGAAGGTCCTCCTTGTGCTGCTAAAACCGCTCCTTCAAACTGAGGTCACTTGAATTCCTAAAGTCGGGATTTTCCAGCAGAACATTTCCCATTGTATCACACTCCCTCGATCAGCTTTTCTTCTTTCCACAGTATATCCTAATGCCATCTTTTTCCCTGGTAAATTGTGCACCCATACCCAGCCGAAGCACATGATCTTGAAGAAAATTGGTCTCACTGAACCAGGCGACCCTCTTCAACAGCTCTTAGGTCCAGTTCTGAAGCTCAGGTACCCATTGGATGTGCTTTTAGAGATGGACTGGGGTTAGAGTGGGCACTTTGACTGGTCTGCAAGCTATGAAATGCAATACACAGCAGCGTACAATGCACTGAGTGTTTGTGACATTTTATGTAAATATTATTGAAATTCTCAACGACTTGTGTCGTTCAGTCAGCCTTCTATTGGTTTGGACAAAATGGGACGCAGTCTTCATAGCCCTCGTGGATCGATCAGTTTTAGGTGCCAAAAACCCTGTCGCCAGTTCATGGTTCATCTCGCCTTAGACCACTGTTAGAAGGTAATCCCATCTGCTGACAAGGAGCACCCCAGAAGTCTTGCCTCTTCAGAGTTTCTCTGACCTACTTGTCAGGCCATAAAAATTTGTTTAATTTGTTAAACAGCTTGTTAAAGCTGTTCAGTTCCCATTTCTCCCACGTTCAACACTGTCAATATGAGAACTGACTATTGCTTGCCATCGAAAATCTGTCTGCAAGCCTAGAAATGAGCCATTACTATGAGAGAGTCAATATTTTTCACTGCATCTGTGAGTGGTTTTAATGTTTTGGCTCATTATTGTAAATCGGATGCTCAAATCTGCGCTGGGCTATATAGGCATGAAATTACACAATCTGATAAGTGCACATCATGAGCATGAGAAAATTTTCGCAGGGTACTCTTCGTCAGATTTATTTTCAAATTTTGCTTATAATTATATATACTAAAATAACGCAGATCCAGTGCGCAGCTAAAAAGCGCTTTCTTCGGGCCTCGCCTACTGTGGCCTCGCCAAATCTCTGGCGTTGCAGCGCGAAATCGTTAAGTAGCGCACAGACACCAGAACGTTCATTTTCTCCTAAAAATGTCAAGTGTAATAACAGCGACCTCCAATGGTTATGTGGCCAGGAATAAGATGACCATGGAAGTGGCGTCATCATTTTGCGCCCCCACCGGTTTAGGGGCGTGTACATTTTTATTATAATTTTAGCGCTGAACTGATAGAAGAGGTTGCGGATTCCGAAAGTAAGTCCTGAAAAACCCATTCAATGTATTTTACAGTATGTGCCGATATTCACGGGCGATAACCACAAATGACAAGCTGTAATTTTAGGCGCGTCTGCCGTTTATTGGTTGAAAACTGATGATAGTCACATTTTAGCGGAGAGAATGAGAGACTAAAATTAGCTACATTACAACAATTAACGTTAGCTGGCTAGCTACCCGTGAGCGCGGAGTTGGCCCCTCCCTTCAGTAACGCGAATGGCATGTATGCAGCTAGTTTCGTTGCTCGCTGGTAGGCAGATTAAGCAGCCCGTCATATTGATGCATTATACGCGCCTTGTGGTTACACTGTCACTGAAAATAGGACCGGCTAAATGAATTTCTCGATCATGATTTAGCTAGAAGGGTGACAGGAATTGGTTTGTTGAGTAGCCCGTGTTGTGTCCCAACTGGTTTCCAAATTAACTGGTTCCGTTGCGCGTGCATACGCTGAACTCGTCTGAACTGCGACAGTTGTGGTGGCCGGTGTCTTACCATATTACCGGCGATTTTCAAGTCGCGGCTCTTATCTTGTACAGGAAATTAGGATTGCCTCAGTGTGAACAACCTTTAATGGCACCATTGAAGAAATACATTTGAGGACATATACGGTTTAAAATATCGCGCCAAGCTGGATTCGATCCATCACAAGCAAAAAATCACCTTAAACTATCTGCTTTTCCCTCGACGCCATAGCAAGCTAAAAACTATGTGGTGTCAGTCTAGTATTAATTAAACACGTCAGCTTGTTGGCAACATTTTGCTTTGAGTTGGTCTAAATCATCTGGTTCCCTTTAGAAAACACTCGAATGTACAGGTGCTGGTCAACGAATTAGAAAAATTTGAAATAGTGCAATCGTTACATTTTTTAATGCATTTTTTATGCAGAAAGCAAATCAGGTGTTCACCGCGCCTGTCTTACTTGTTAGAGTATTCACAGAACTCGCTACCTGAGAAAAATTTGCTCAGCTGAGCTTTCCAAAAGGCCCATTTTGGCCATTTAACTGCGACACTGCTGTTTTATTGAATTAGAATAATGGAGAAACTGTTTCACTGAGTTGGAATAATTTTTATTATAATTAGAATCATCACTTTCTCAGTATTTTGTGGCTGCCCCCTTGGCTTGTAGGACTGCCTGAAGTCTCCGCGGCATCGATTTGACCAGCTTGTCGCAAGTTTCTGCACTCACTGCTTCCCAGGCTGTGGCGATGTTCTGCTGCAGTTGGTCCAGCGTAGTCGGCCTTCTGTCGCGAATTTTCCGCTTGACGATGGCCCAAAGGTTTTCAATGACATTGAGGTCAGGCTAGTTGGCCGGTCATGCCAAAACTTCAAGCTGTTTTTCGGCGAACCTATCTTTGGTCGACTTTGCCGCATGAGCCGGTGCAAGATCCTGTTGAAATATGAGGTCTTCTTCGCCGAACTGTTCCTCAACAGTCGGAATCAGGAACGTTTCCAGAACATGTTGGTATACGGCAGCATTGACAGTCTTCTTGAGGAAGCAGAGTTTTCCTACACCCCGAGCGGACATGCATCCCCAGACCACAACGCTCTGGGGAAACTTGACGGATCTTTTCACGGCCTCGTGGTCGTAGGTTTCGCCACCACGACGCCAGACACGAGGACCTTGGTCACCGAAGGAGATGCAAAAGCGTGATTCGTCACTGAAGATCACTTTCTGCCAGTCTTCAGCAGTCCACTCGCCGTGTTCTTTGGCCCACTTCAGCCGTTTCTCCATTTGTTTCTTGTTCAGCACCGTTTTTACGGCTGGAACGAGAGATTTGAAGCCGAGTTCGAGCAGACGACGGTAAGTGGTTGATCTCGAGACGTTAGCGCCGGCCTGCTCGTTCCACAAGTCGCTGAGCTCAGAAATGGTTGCTGACTGCGATCTTTCTCAGCTGCTTGTTGTCACATGCAGATGTTTTTCGGACGCCGGAACAGTTGGTGCGCTTGCTCCAGTCTTTCTTTAGAGCTTTGCAGACGGAAGACTGGCTGATTCCGAGCTGCTCAGCAATTTTAGTTTGGGTCGTCTTGTTGGTGAAGGGTTGAATTTGAGCTACTATTCCGGTTGAGAGGTCGCGCTGTTACCCATGATTGATTTTACAACTTAGAAATTCTACTCAACCCTGACTTTATACTGCACAGTGAACACTCTTCACAGAAAACAAAAATTCAAGCACTTATTC
Organism: Gymnothorax reevesii; assembly: GCA_029721435.1. Classification (NCBI taxonomy): domain Eukaryota; kingdom Metazoa; phylum Chordata; class Actinopteri; order Anguilliformes; family Muraenidae; genus Gymnothorax; species Gymnothorax reevesii. The sequence continues at coordinate 61,682,201 of CM056585.1, forward strand.
TAATTCAATGAAATGACTTATGAATTATTCTAATTCAATGAAACAACAGTGTCACAGTTAAATGGCCTAAATGGGCCTTTTGGAAAGCTCAGCTGAGCAAATTTTTTACAGGTAGCGAGTTCTGTGATTACTCTAACAAGTAGGACAGGCGCGGTGAACACCTGATTTGCTTTCTGCACAAAAAATGCATTAAAAAATGTAACGATTGCACTATTTCAAATTTTTCTAATTCGTTGACCAGCACCTGTAATTATAAAGCTCATTTTCGAGGGTTGCGGCGACATTGACCGCAATATTACAGAACTAATGTCACTACACGTGAATACAAATAAAAACTTTAAGGTGGTGATGGTCTAACGCGGTCAATACTGCCAAAATACACAAATAAGTGCTAGCATTCTGCCGAAGGAATAGTAGAATACAAGCGGTGCATAGTCTACTCACAACGTTGAAGAGGATACGGGCTGCGATTGAAAAATCGCCCGTAATATGATTGTGAATGTTTGACGAATCTGCTGACAGAGGCCACCACAACTGCTGGCGTTCATGTAAACGGGGTGCGTGCTCGCGCAAGGGAACCAGTTCGTCTGGAAACCAGTTGGGTCATAATACCAGTTTCACCATTTGTCTCAGCTCAACGTGCCAGGATAGTAACACCTTTATCATCTGTTTAGAGAGGTTAGCTACTAGGCCACCAATTACATCGGTAAACACAAACCCCCCTCCACCTGTGCCCAGTTCTCACTGCCATTTCTCCCCATGGCATTTGTTGACATTCCGACTAAATTTCTGTCTGTCTGTTATTATTCCTAATTGTTAAAAAAAAAAACCAACATAAAAAGAGTGCCATATTGCACTATTGGGGAAAAAATGCCAGTCATGCAAGAGGGCCATATGGCACTACTGGGAGGTAAAAGGGTTAATAAAGGTTAACAATTTGAAGTGATGGGGAAGTATAGTCACTTGAGCTGCTTTTGTTGTTGTATAACATGGCTATTGATCTGTGATTTCTAAAAGTCATTGCGGAAATGAATTGCCTCTGAAGAAGTCACTTATAATGTTGCTGACATTATGCGTGCTGTTAGAAATTAGCCTTCTCTTAGAAAGAAATAATATGTAGCATGAGGTTGTGCTGTGCCATTTCATTGTTGGTCTCTGTGCATTATATTGTGTGAGATTAAAACCATGCTGATTAAAATTAATCAGATATCATGCCTGGACACAAATGATAGATGTTGAGCTTTTGGGTGAGGTAGACTTCAGTTTTCAAGTTGCCACACCTGCATGTTGTTACTCTGAACCACCCTGGGCTGCATGTTTGAAAAGGATGTTGGAAAAGACTGTGGTCATAAAGATACTGTGAATCTCAACAATGTACCATGAATAAAACTTAGAAAAACACCTGGGCTACCCTCCTGCAAGTATTCACCAGCTTTTGGAAACTAGTTTTTTGGACACTGGGGGGCCGCCAAGCCAATGTTGACATGGAGATTAAAAAAAAAAATTTAAGTATGTATTATGATTGGTCATTATAAGTGGAAAACTCATTGTAATATATTGCTAAACTGTAAAAATATAAATAATTATGTATATATGTATAATATATTGAAATAAATCCAGTGAAACTAATTAATACTATTGTTGTCATTCCGTGACAATTTGCCTCTTGTGATTCCGTGACATTGATTTTTGAATTTTCTTGGCCATAAAGCAGGGTTAAAGTCAATATTTTTTTCTATAATTTACAGTATTAACAAAAAACACCTTAAATATGAACACATTGAAGTTTCATAACTTAACTATGATGGGAACATCACTTTCTGGATAGTTAAACACAACATTAAAAAAAACCATGTCAATTTTGTGTAATTCCGTGACGGAGTAGTTTTTGCTTGTTTCTTCTATGAAAATTTCTCAAAAAATATATTTTCACTGAATGATATTAAAGAACAAGTTAATACCTTCAATATGACATATCATACTTGATTTTATCTTATTTAGTTGTAGAGTTACAACCCAAAATGTAATGGGACTGTAATTCCGTGACAGCTTGGCGGCCTCCACTAGTAGGCTGTTGCGGTGGCAAAAAAACACCGACCATCGAAACCGAAAAAGGAAAGAAAAACCACCTGTTCAACCAAATGCACCGGTTATTAGGCCACTGTTTATTATTTTCAAATAGTAACTAATTTTGGCGCTGTTTTTTTTATTGGAAAAACATCAGTTTTCTGTGTGTTTCCTTGCTGCCGACGGGTGGCAATATAGTGGCGCTTTGATTATGCGAACGATTCCCCACCTTTTCCACGTGTTGTCGCGTAATGGCAACAACATGAAATAGAAATATTCGGGGCATATTGTCCGGTCACCGCTTAAAATTGTTCTGGTGGTAGGTTTGCTTGAATCAAATGATTAAACCATGGAAAAGCATCTGAAAGACGTAAAAACAACAACTACTGTTTGAAAATCAAATAATACATTTATATCACAGCAGTGATGAAGCCAGTATAAAACCTGAGTCCCCTTGCATTATTTAGGCAATCGGAACATTTGAAACGTAGGCCTACAAGATGCAAAACTGTAGAATTTATGCACGATTTTAATAAAGAGATGACTGCTAAAAAGACCAAACCAGGGCTGGCTCCTCTGTCCCAAGATCTGTTGGAGCTCGGGCGGGCGGTAAGCCGATTCCAGCTGTGTTTGTGTGAACCGCCAGGGTAACATCATCTGCGGCTGGTGGAGCAAGCTGATTCGGTTTGGACTCGGCAATATCTTTGCTGCTGCTCGGGCTACTGGCATCGGCTGAGGTGTTTTGCTTTTTTAGGTCACCTGAGACGAAGTCTCAATGTGACCTAATCTAACTGCTGATCCGATTTCAATAAAATTTTGCAGGAACCTTCCTTAGTCAAATATGCACCAAAACTGTGAATTCTATGGTGACCCCCCCCCAGGTGCTCTGAGGGGCGGGGATAAAAGTGGTCAAATTGGCTGAAATTTTAAAAATCTTCTTCTCCAGACCCACATATGCTGGAAAACAATTATCTTCATAGATGGAAGGCTCTCGAGGTGCTTTATCAAAATTGTGAACTTCATGACCCTCCAGCTCCATGTTTGTTTCAGGGGAGGGGGTGAAATTTACTATAGTTTATATAGGAAAATGATACTTTTGGGTATTTTTAAGCGTAATTCCATGACCGAAATTGCAGTATAGTTCTCTTCATCATTTTTTTTCTGCATTTATTTTATTGTTAAGAATTCTCTTCCTTCTTATGTCTATACTGAATTTCAGAATTTAACCTCTCTAATACTTCGCTGTAATCCTGGAAAATTTGTGGTAATGGAATTACATGATAACTTGTTTCTTCCTGTGAGTTAGGTTTCCATAACCAGCGCATGAATTATACCACGGCCTAGCGGCAATTGTCCTGGTTGCCCCCCTGTGTGGCCGTCATGGTCGACTCCCCAGACAGCCAGTTTGGCTTGCCTTTTGTTCAAGTGGCCCTGGTGCCCAAAAATTACCCAAAGTGGCGATTTTCGACACAGCAACTGAGCTGTGCGGCTCCTGTTGTCACCCTGCGCTGGACTTCTGAGCACAAAGAGCCACAGATGGATAGAAGGGACAGGATTACATTTGTATAAGCAGTGTTTGTCTTCTGCCAATAATGGATAATACTTATGGTTCATTAACTAGTGTTTAATCTTCACATTCATTTTGAGCAAGTTTCATGAGTTGATATTTTATACATTTTCTTTTGTGTGAAGAGACTGCCACTCATGACTGAGAAAAGTTAGAAAGAATATAGATATTGCAAGCAATGACACATTTGAGATTTGCACAGTGCTTTTGACATTGGCCGTGTTGCCGTAATTCCATTACAGACTTCATTACTCACAATATTTCCCCATTGAATGATGCTGGAACACTGTTACAAAGTAAAAACAAATGTTTCAGGATCCAGTCAGTGAAAGAACAATTATTTTCATGCATGTAACCCATGATATTCATTATAAGGTCACATTTTGGTTCAGGAATGAGTTATTTTTATCAATGTCATGTATTGCCTTCCTTCTGCCTGGACTTGTTGATCAAAATTTTGGTTCAACAGGAGGTCAGCAACACAGACATCATTTATGATACTGATTTTCAATTGCTTTATTGTTTTGAGCATAATAAATTTAGTAGATTATCAGAAAATGTAATTCCGTTACCATTTTGTGATTCCGTTACTGCTGTCTCTTTCTCATAAATGGCATCCTACAAAATATCTGTGAACATACCAGTCAATATTTGTTTCCAAGGCCCGGTCAACATCCTAGGCCACCAACTTCAGCTTAAACCGACTGCCTATCATTGCCAGATTGCAGAGAAATGCCTGTCAAAATAAAGGCAAAAATAATGGCATTTTTTTCTGCCGTAATTCCAATACCGCCACTTTCACCTTCGTATAGCCTTCTACAAAATAGATTACCCCAAACTTTGTGTTATTCAGCTCAGTAGGCATGCCAGTGGAGCTGGTAAAAGCACAGGCAAGTAGCTACTGCATTTAAGTAATAGATGGCTGGTAAAAATTACAAGAAAATTACTCTTGATCGTAATTCCGTGGAATTGAAAAAGGGACAGCAGAATTTTTCACTCTGATTTGTCAACTGTTCTGCCCAGGCTATGCTCTAACATTAACCTGATAATATGTTGGCTGTGGGATTCATAACCATGTCAAAGCACTTTTGTTTGCAAAATGAAGTCATATTGATTCACACACATATAATGCAAAATAAAATCATGTTAATTCATACACACATATTGCAAAATGTCATGCCTGAGAGGGGAAAAAAGGATTGTGGTCCGGATCAGGCAAGCTCTTAGCTGAAATAAAAAAGAGAGCCATGTGTTTACAAATTTGTGCCCACGGATTAAAAAATGGTTGGCATGAATTATGAATTTGAGGGCATGGTTTATAAATGGTGCAAACAGATTTGTAAAAAGGGAGTAGAGACTTAAATGTCGTCCATATTTTCTCTGCTGACCCCAAGGGGCTATATAAGCAAGTAAGGGTCATTCATATTTTGAGCTTTTGAAAAAGTTTTCTTGCACTCAAACATATGCAAAAAAGTTTTGCAAAAAAGATGTGCAAAAAAGTTTTGTTTCTGTAAAATTATTTTATGCTTGTGAGAAAACGTTTTATTCACTGAGATTCAATTTGCACAAGTGTATAAAAGTTTTGTAGTTTATTCAGAACTTACAGACGTAATAGATGACTAAAAGAAGAGGAGGTTCAATCACATCCTGCTGGACATTCCTCGACACAGGCTGCTCCAGTTATACCTGATCCATTTGCATGAATTTAACACCCGACCGGTGCTGCCCTGTTCTTGGCAGACTTGAATGAATCGACACTTTATGTCCTGCTGCTTGAAGCCACTTTTCTCTCCTTATTGGCTCAGTTTTAGAGTTTGGAATCGTATTTAAAAAAGTTTTAAATTCATTTAATTGTTTGTGGTGCATTCTGACCTGCACAGACATTTAGGCATTTTTGTTATTTCAGCTAGCAGAGCAAAAAGACAAGAAGGCACCACAATACCTTCCACAATACCTTGTTTTCCTCTCCGGAAAGTGGCAGAACGTTTTGCCCCCGTTTGGTTTCTCAGTAGGGAACATGCTGATTATTTAGTCCATGGGCAAATTGCCGATTGGCTAGTCAGCCTCAGGTTTCAAATAAATATCAAAATTTGTGCTTGTAATTTCTAGTTTGTAGCTTGTAACTTCAGTGTTGCATACCAAATTAAGAAATTTAGGTATGCATCTCTTGGACTTCATGAAAGCTCACTGTTGAAAACATTGCTGCACAAATTTTAATCGCGCATACATTTCTACAACTATAAAACTTTTTCACACATATGTAAATTATATCTGTCAGCACAAAACTTTCACACATGCACGGGTCATTCCATATGAAGTCAACCAGAGGTCCCCAGGTCGATGAATCCGATTTGGCTCAAATCTGTTTTTGGAGTAATTCTATGTTCACAATGATTAGGCTCCTATTCTAAGGGGTTCCCAAGATATGGCCCCCCAGAAATTGGGAGCCACGCCGCCTTTTTGTCCCGACAAATCTTGAAAATTTATTGATAAGGATTTTGGAGGCCAATATCTTTGGGACAAATCAGAGTTATTGGCTGAAAATTGCTCTCTGGGGTAGTTTGGGTCCAGGCTTTCAAAATCACTTTTCAAAATTTGTCTCTCTCTTTTCATTTTCAAGATATTGGCCTCGCACATATGAAACTTTTTATGGGCAGAAATCAAAAATTCAGTTTTCAAGGGCCCCCTATGAGGCCAGGATCCCTTACAGAGGGTAAATTGTGCTGGATTCCTTCTATTTGAGGGCAGGCCTGTCTGTACAAGGCAGAGTGACTGCACCCAAGGCAGAATAGTAGAGTTGGGAGACCCTGAAATGAGTTCCAGCTTTAGAAAGTCACTTTTTAGCTCACCTGACGAAGTCAGATGAGCTTATGTCATGGCCTGTTTGTCTGTCGTTCGTCGTCGTTGTCGTTCATTGTCCGTAAACATCTTCTCCTCCGAAACCACTGGGCATATGAAGCTGAAACGTGACAGGTACCTTCCTACCCATGTTTGTTCAAGGCGTTCCTATCCGATTTCAAACATGGCCGCCCCGGGGGCCATATTGAAAATCTGCAAGCTATTTATGCACATATTCAGCTGAAATTTGTAGTTGGTACGTGGCAAGATGCATCACATATCTAGTTTGAGTTAAACTGCTTCTTACACACCCTTGAGTGGTCAGGTGAGCTACAGGGCCCGTGGCACTATTTTTTATAATTTTTTTTACCAATTTTGGATTGGTATGTTCACAAGGCGTGCAGTTACCCATAGTAAATAAACTTGTTCTACATAAATGTATATATCATGGCTTTACTTTTTTCAAAATTACAACTCAATTTCTCATCTTCTTCACTATTTAATCATGTTATCAAATATACAGTGCACAGCGATAATGAGTACACCCTCTTTCAAAAGTTACATTTCATACAATATGTCAATGAACACACAAATATATTTCCAAAATGTGCACAGACTAAGCTTAAGACAGGGTCTGTTGTGCTTTTGAACTTAAAAAAAGTTTAAATAATACGTATCACTTAAATGATTTTTTTTTCAGTTTTAGTGAAATTAGTGTGATGCAGAAATGAGTACACCCCACTGAAGTTCTCTGAGTAAAGCAACTTTTTAGGCTCCCAATGTGGACTTGAATGAACAATCAACTACAGGTGAGTCTAATTAATCATTACAAAGGTGTTAATTAGGCAGTTGGCTACAAAAGGCTGTCTTCTAAAGCAAACCACCCCTTCCCATTCCCTGCTGTCAGCAATGGAACCTTACGGCCAGGAAATGTCTCTGGATCTGAGAAAAAAAAATTATTAATTTACACAAGAGAGGAAACGGCTACAAGAAGATCAGCAAAGCCTTGCTTATCAGCAAGAATACGGTCGCAAAAGTGATCCAACGATTTGAGAGAGATGGAACTGCAGCCATAGTACAGACACGTACAGGTCGTCCACGAACATTAACACCCAGGCAGGAGCGTCTTGTGGTGAGAAAGGTTGAGGAAAATCGCTATTTAAGTGCCCATCTAATGAAATAGAAATTGAAACTGGAGAGATTGTCACATGACACAATACGCCGGACAGTGCATAGGAGTGGCATGCATGGGTGTCGTCCCCGAAGGAAGCCTCTCCTAAAGTCCAGTCACAAAAAAGCCCGCCTAGAGTTTGCCAGGGCCCATGCTGAAAAAGATGAAGACTATTGGGACACTATTCTCTGGAGTGATGAGACCTAAATCAATGTTTTTGGAACTGATGGCTTCAAAACGGTCTGGCGTCGGTGAGGAGTATAAGGAAAAGTGCATGGTGCCCACAGTGAAACATGGAGGGGGGAGTGTCCTTTTGTGGGGTTGCATGAGTGCTGCTGGTGTTGGAGATCTACATTTCATTGATGGCATTGTGAATTCTGTAATGTATTGCTCTATACGGAAAGCCAAGATGCTTCCATCACTTCGTGCCATTGGTCGTCGTGCCATCATCAGCACGACAATGACCCGAAACATACATCTAAGGCCACTGCTGCCTTGCTGAAGAGGAACAGGGTGAGAGTGATTCCATGGCCAAGTATGTCACCTGATCTGAACCCTATTGAACATCTTTGGGGAATTCTGAAGAGACGGGTTGAGCATCACTCTCCATCCAACATCCAGGCTCTGAAAGAGGTCATTGTTGAAGAATGGAAAAAGGTTGTTGCCAAATGTTGTCAACTTGTGCATTCTATGCCAAGGAGAATTGGGGCTGTCATTACAAATAAGGGAGGCCATACAAAGTATTGAATGTAGTAGAGTTTGTTATGGGGTGTACTCACTTTTTCTCCACCCCACTTTCACAGAAACAGAAAAATATGTAATTTAAGGCATCTTTTCACCTTTCTGCTTGAGTCGTAATCGTCGTAGATAGTCTAATAAACATTATCAACAATTCTTTTGGGTTATATTGTTCGTCTTTATTTCAATACTGTGTAAAATGTGAAATTTCAGAGGGTGTGTACTCATTATCGCTGTGCACTCTAGGTGTTTTGGGGTAAAAACGCCCATTATTATTCCCTTTGTTCTGCAACTAGAAGTTTTAAATAGCACCTGCTCATTAACTCAAGTTGCACTATTTCCTATAATCTGCCATCTGAAAGAAATGGAGTACTTTGAACTCCAAGTCAGAATTTGGGGAAAAAACAAAATCATCCCAAAAGGTATCACAAGGTAGGGCACAGAACAGGTGAGGGAGTGAAAGTTATTTTACTTTTTAATTTCTTTTTCCATTCTTGCAGGGTCCATTGTTTTGCAGAACAAGCTTAATCCAGCATGGACTCTGAACCTGACCCCCCAGGGTCCCGAGTGCTCAGATGCTCTGTCCGCTCGCCCAAGTCCCCGGACTCCTTATCTAAAGTACAGTGATCAAAAATACTTCTTTTACACTGTCTGCATATTAAATCTCTAAATTTTCCATGTAACCAAGTTGATAAAGCAATGAATTGAAGTGACTGGGTGCCTGAAATTGATTAGTCGAGTGCCCATAGATCTGTAGCAACAGTCAAAATTTGTGGGAAAATCTGCGAGAAAGTAATGATGATGGAATTAAATTAATTGAATATGAAAAATAGATTTTGATGAGGCTAATTTGACTCCAAAATAAGCATTCAAACAACATTTCTGTTATGATTTTAGAGGCTTTTGTGCTTGAAAACATTTAGTTTGTAACTGAATGCCTCATTTTGACTGCAGCATGTAGCAAAGTATTCTCAGCTTTAACTGCCTTTTTGGAATTTTGCAATATGAAGTATTTAATGGTTAAGTGTCTGTCTGTGAGAAGAAAGAAGCAGTTTGTGCCCGTTTCTGCCCTACTGGGTCGTGTTAATCTAGCAGTCGCTTGTAGAGCATCAGGCCGGCAGTTTGAGTCTTTATTTTGCAAGGAGCTTATCAAAGCTGTTCGCTGTTTGTTTGAAGTTTTGAATCTTTGTGCTTATTGATTTGTTTTTTCTGTTTGCTTTGAGACAATGTTCTATGTTTGTTGCTGTACTGTTAAGGGTGCAAAGTTGACACCAGGTAGCAACAATGCTGTAACCTGAAAAACATTCCATTTGTTAGCTTGGTTTTCATTCTGTCAGTTCCTGGGTCCGTTTTTCTCTAATTAAAAGCGAGCAAACTTTTTATGCAGCCTTGTACTTTAATTTATTATCAATTAATTTTTTACACTACTTACCGTAGAAGAAAGGGAATAAGCCCGCAAACAAGAAGCCAAGCCTGCAGGAGGCTCGCAAAAAAGGAAGGATGGATCGAAGCAAAGGAGAAGAGGAGATGACCAACCAGCTCAAAAACCTGGTATGAGCCTCGTGTTCTCATGAATGATATAAAAGACAAATTTTTTCCCTCTCAGTCAGCTTTTAAGATTATTGGGAATATGTGTTTAGAGAGCTCTTTTCTAAACATTTTTCTGTTGATAGTACCATCGCTACTGGTAATTGGAAGGAATGGAGAATAAAAAATTTTCTGAAAAACCTTGCCTTCAAAGGGTTAAGAGTGTCATTGCAGCGTATTTTAATGCAGTCCTCTGTTGGTGCCATAGTTGCTCCCAGTCCTATTGTCATCCACTGTAGCAGTGGGGAAAAAGTTATTTCTTTGGTGGCAGTGTTCAGGAGAATATTGGTGGTTTTTCAATATTTTTTTGCTGCAAATATTAGCTTACATCTTGTAAAGGAAGGTGGCCATTTCAGAATTGACCGAAGGTGTAGAAAACAAAAAGGATTTACTTCAGATTGGAGCCAAATTGACTTGTTTATCTTCTGAAGAAATTTACTCAAAGCCAATTTCCATTTTACTCCATCACTTGGGCGACTGTGTTAGGATAATAATAGTGTTCTACCCACGTACAGTCAGTGGCATGATCGGGAACCCACAGAAACATTGACAGATGTGTAACTATAACAAGTGCGAAGTCACTGAAGCTGTGTCGCTGCACGGGTGTTATGTAGAAGTGTGCTTTGGTGAATAAAATTTGCATTGATTGAGTGATGGTAAATAGTTATGACGATGATGATGATAGATTGATGCAGCCATATGGAAAAGATAAACTGGAAAGGATTTTGGCATAGCGCACTCATCTTAAATAATGACCTGCCTGGGGTCAGCCACCCCATCTCGATTACATTGTATGGTGGCCATCTTGGATTTTGATGTTGTGAACTTGTGATGTCATTTTTAAAAAGAATATGCAATAGGTCAAGATGCACCATCATACCAAATTAAAAGTTCCCAGGCCTCTTATTTTTTGCGTTATCTCGATAACATTGTTTTTACAAAAACAGCGGTGTCCATCTTGGATTTTGAGTCAGCGCGGTCATTTTCAATAACGACCTGCCTTTGGTCAAGATAAATCAGCATACCAAATCAGAACGTCCTACGACTCATATTTTTCGCATTCTCTCTATAACGTCGTTTTTACAGAAATGGAGGCGGGCATCTTGGAGTTTGAAGCAGCGCGCCCATTTTCAATAGCTAACTGCCTTAGGTCAAGTTACATCAGTATACCAAATTAGAATTTCCTACGACACTCATTTGTTGTGTTATCACGATAACGTCATTTTTACAAAAGCGGCGGTGGCCATCTTGGATTTTGACGAAGTATTCTCGTTTTCAATAGCAAGCTGCCTTAGGTCAAGATACATCAGCATACCAAATTATAACTTCCTAGGTCACTTATTTTTTTACAATAACGGTGGTGGCCATCTTGGATTTTCACGCAGCGCGCCCATTTTCCATAGCGACCTGCCTTGGGCGAAGATAAATCATCATACCAAATTACAACTACCTTGGCCAATTATTTTTTGAGTTATCTCGATAACGTCGTTACTTCGGACGGATGGCCGGACGGACGGAATGACAGACGGACAATTGACCACAAAAATTCATCCACTCTATATGATGAGTTTGGCGCTTTCCCAAGAGATTTTTGTCCTCCGAGCATTTTTTGGAGTTCGGGTCCGGAAGTGAAAAAGCCATTCCTAGACCTGCTGCCTTCAGCGATGCAGGTAAAAATATCACACTTGACTTGACAGTGCTTCAGGGCTGGACTTTTTTTTTTTAATACAGGTCGTTATATGTGACAAGTGTCTCCTGTTATGTATGGGAATTCTTCTAATTCTATTCACATGAGAATGGGTGATCATCAACAAACAAACAAATCGGAGTGCTGATTTAAAACTATTTACGAAGAAATCCTCAATTTACAGTAGCTTCTTTGCTAAATTAAAACTAAGATGACAAAAAAGTGATTAATAAGAAAGTAAATGGTGAGTATTCACGCAGTGGCATGGTACAGTGTCCAAGATAATCCTAATAAATGCCCCAATACAATGATGAATGGTCCCAAATGAGATATCCAAAAATGTCCAAGGATTTCTAAGAAGTCCAAGAATTCCTGAGTCCAGTGATTTAATTAAGAGGGAAAACTGTACGGCAGACAATGTAGAGTAAGAAACACAGGCATGAATGAATCTGAGATTTGCTGAGTAAATATTGTAATTTCTCCAAAAACTGCTAAATCAAAGATCAACTGCCTTGCAAGTCCACAAGTATCTATACACCCAAAGGTACTTTCCAGAAGTTTCCACAGTCATATTGGTATCTATGTCTATGTTTCAAAACCTGCCATACATATGTAATCACTTGTTGTCTTTGGCAGCATAGTCCAGTTGTAACTAGAACTTTCTGGAATAGTCAAGAAATATGTTGACTTTTCTAGACTGTTCCACAAAACATAGACTGTTCTACATATATGTACATATACAATCCCAATTAAAAAAAAAAAGTTGGGATGCTGTTTAAATCGTAAATAAAAACAGAATGCAATGATTTTTAAAATCTTATAAACCCACATTTTTTCACAGTAGAACACCGACAACATGGCAGATGTTGAAAGTGGGACATCTTTCCATTTCATGAAAAATTTTAGCTCATTTTCAATTTGATGGCAGCAAGACATCTAAAAAAGGTTGGGAGAAGGGTAAGCATGTGCCGATCGAAAAAAATTAAACCGGTTCTATATTGAATTAACAAGAGCAATGCAGAGCATGGCATATGCCCCCGCCTGTATGTTGATCAAGGGCATTTTGAGATGGCTGCTGTGGCGGCCATATTAGATATCGCACGACGCTGGTTTTCGATAGGAACCTTCCTCTAGCCACTCACAGTACGCCAGAAAGAAATGGCATCAATCCGACGAATGATTCTATAGTTATCCCATGGAAATAAAAAGTTAATGGACGACGGACGGACAATGGACGGACATGGTGTCGACATAATGCCCTCTTTCCTCTTTGAAGGACACGGGCATAAAAACCGAATCAAACCGTTATACCGGTTTTGACCACTTGGGGTCGCACTTGCTTCTTTTTACCATTTTATTTTTCCTACGTGTGCTTCAAGTGTCACGTTATATTCAGTCAAAATAATTAGATGGAGCTGTTCAGTACTTTTTCAGTGAAATTCAGTGGCTCCTCGGTATTCAGTACTTTCTACTGGTCATCGGCAATGTCACTAGTTCAGTCTCTGGCAGCTAGATAATCTTTTTCTAGCCCCGTTCGCAAAACCCTGAAGGAATATGCTGAAGTAAAAAACGCAGATCTCGGACATCACTCAGTCATTGTAATGATGCTGCCAGAGACCTAACTAGTGACATTGCCGATGACCAGTAGAAACCCAGATAGCAAGCATATCATCTCCGGATCTGCCCCGGCTCTGAGCCGGGTCAGCTGGAGTCGGCACAGAGCCGGGGTAGATCCGGAGCAGAGGTGCTTGCTATCTGGGAAGTTTGGAGTTTGCATGTTTGCACTTGGAGTTTGTATGTTCTCCCTATGTTCGCGTGGGTTTTCTCCGGGTACTCCGGTTTCCCCCACCCACAAAACATGCAATATAGGAACCCTCCCTCCTGTATGGCTGTGTGTGAATGTTTGGTGGTGGACGGAGGGGCCGTAGGCGCATACTGGCAGCCACGCTTCCGTCAGTCTGCCCCAGGGCAGCTGTGGCTACAAAAAACGTAGTTTACCACCCTCAGAGCGTGAATGTGTGAGTGAATGAATAATGCCTCCATTGTAAAGCGTCTTTGAGTGTCCAGAAAAGCGCTATATAAAATTGATGCATTATTATTATTATTATTATTACTGAATTCCGAGGAAGCACCGAATTTACATTGCATTTCATATATCCGTGAATGCTGTCGATAATTTTTCAGATATAGCTAGCTAGCTATAAATGAACCTTGAGCGTTTAATATTAATAATTCTTTTCGCGGGTATGTCATCATTTTGTGACTCCAGGTATTCTGAACCATTAAGTCATATGAAGTTTAAGGTCTGAACAGTTCGATCTAATTATTTTGATTTTGACTGAATATAACGTCACACTTGAAGCCCACGAGCTTAAACGTGTAGGCTTGCCAGCTAAATACATTCACACATACTGATTGGGAGTAAAAGTGACTCAATCGTAACTAAAGTTAGCATTATTTACTACGCCGAAGAAACGCTAGAAATTGGCGAGTGCATTTACTGATGATCTTGGGCTAACTCAGGGTAAACTGCTGAAGATTAATATGATGAGCTAAAACAAAGATACTGAGAAGGAGCCGATGGTTTGGTAAACGTTTTTCAGTGTATAGTTGGGTGGGTGTAGAATTCGTTCGGAGGTGCGCTTCAAAGCATATAAGCACGCAATTGCGAGTGGGCGACTCACGTGGCAATGTTTTGATATTATTCAAGAACTCACTAGAGTGGGCATGCGCGTATGCAAATGAGGACAAAAAGTTTGTAGGAAGAAAACTTTCGCACCCGACCCCACATTCACTTGAAACCTGATCTGCTGCTATTTGTTGTTGCGCTCGGCTCAGACGCATTCAGTTTATACACAAGACAAACGTAATAAATATAATACAGATGGATTTAATGCCGTCTGACACGTTTTGGACACTTCAAAAGAAATTTTTTTTAATAATCACAGACCGGTTCCGATGGTCCATATAAAATGAACCAGTTCAATCAGTAAACCGCATCGAACTAGTTAAACTGGAAATCGGCCCAAGCTTGGAGAGGGGAAACAAAAGGCTGAAAAAAGTGGTACTGATAAACAGCTGGAAGAGGATTTTGCAAATAATTAGGTTAATGACAACAGGTCAGTAACATGACTGGGTATAGGAAGAGAATTTTAGAGAGGCAGAGTCTCTCAGAATTAAAGATGGTCAGAGATTCTCCAATCTGCAAAAAAAACTGCATCTAAAAATTGTGGAACAATTTCAGAAAAATGTAAAATGTAAAATTGCAAATACTTTGAATCTACAGTACATAATTTCAAAAAATTCTGAGAATCTGGAGAAATCTCTGTGCACAAGGGACAAATCCGAAGGTCAGCATTGTATGCTCGCGATCTTCGGGCCCTCTGGCATAATTG
Source organism: Gymnothorax reevesii (assembly GCA_029721435.1). Taxonomy (NCBI): domain Eukaryota; kingdom Metazoa; phylum Chordata; class Actinopteri; order Anguilliformes; family Muraenidae; genus Gymnothorax; species Gymnothorax reevesii. The sequence continues at coordinate 61,697,251 of CM056585.1, forward strand.
CATTAAAAACATTCATGATTCCGCACTGGAATGCACTGCAGCGGCTCAGGAAAACTTCCAGAAATCATTGTTTGTGAACGCAGTTCCCCATGCAATTTACAAGCTAAAGCTGTATCATGCAAAGAAGAAGCCATATTGTGAACACAAAAGACGAGAGGGACAATCCAGCTTCTTATCAGCGCAGTTCAAAAGCCTACATCTCTGATGGTATTGGGTTATGTTACGGCTGATGCCGAGTGAGTGTTTGAGTGTGTCTGCGTGGGTGCATGTGTGCGTGCGTGCCTGTGACCGTCTCCCCTTAGATTGCCAGGTGGAGGTGGAGGATTGGGGCGGCTGTTTCCTGAAGTGGACTGTCGCCAAACTTCGTCTGGCTCGGCTTGCTAAAACTTAGAAATTCCTGTTTTTGAAAATGTTGTTCTTGTCTGACTCGGCTTGCTAAAACTTAGAAATTCCTGCTTTTGAATATGTTGTTCCTGTCTGACTCGGCTTGCTAAAACTTAGAAATTGCTGCTTTTGGATATGTTGTTCGTGTCTGACTCGGCCCTATAAAACTTAGAAACTGTTGTTCCCGATTGTATTATTCCCGGATATTGTTCAGATCTAAACTGTACTTTGCGAATAGTTCGGTGTGGCTTTATTCAGTGTCGACGATTTTGGAACGGTCATGCATATGTATGTATAAATCCTTTTTATTTTATTAAAAACCTCTGTAAAACCTTAACATCTGGTTTTATGTTACCTCCTTTTAACCCCTTTAAGAGCTGTGGACGTAACAGGTTACATTAGTGCCTATGGCGTGGGGGGCTTACACATCTGGTAAGGCATTATCAATGCTGAAAAGTATATAGAGGCTTTACAAAAACATGTGCTCCCATCCAGACAACGTCTCCTTCGGGGAAGGCCTTGCATATTTCAACAAAACAATGCCGAACCACATACTGCATCCAGAACAACAGCATGACTTTGCAGCTCTAACCAGTCTAGACCATTCACTTATAGAAAACATTAGGTGCATCATAAAATGAAAAATCCAGCAAAGACCCAGGACTGTTGAGCAGGTAGAATCCTACATCTGACTAGAGTGGGACAACATTCCTCTCCCAAAACTTCAGCAATTGGTCTCTTTACTTCCCAGACATTTACAGACTGTTGTTCATAGAGGATTGGTTAGTAAATAAAGGTAACACGGCCCTGTCCCATCTTTTTTGAGATATGTTGCTGTCATCAAATTTAAAAAATTGTCTGATATTTTTCATGAAATGGTAAAATGTCTCACTTTCAACATCTGATATGTTGTCTGTGTTTTATTGTGAATAAAATGTCAGTTCATGAGATTTGCAAATCATTGCATTCTGTTTTTAAATTAAATTTTACACAGCGCCCAACTTTTATGCTATTGGGGTTGTGCACTATAGTCTGCTGTTAAGATGGATACCCCTTGGTAATCATCAAATGGCCTTCTTAAAAATAGAAATTGTCTTCAAAGGGAGCAAAATGAACTCCCTTTTCGGTCCAAGATTATTGTAATTGTAATTATTACAATGGGCCTCATGCATCAAAATTCTCTTAAATTCCTCTTATATTTTCTCTTAAGAGAAAAAAACAAGAGAGATTAACTCCGTCCAAATCTGCTCTTACCCAGGTGTGCTGAATGTTGAATCCCACTTGATTTTAAATTGAAAGCGCATGGCCGGTTGTTTTAAATTGGCATATATGACACCACTAAACGCCGTATAAGGGCAGGTGATGTGCCGTGTGCAAAGAGCTGACTGCTCGTGGCAATCTAGGGCGCTCTCACACTAGGTACGATTGTTCCGTGCTGTGCCACCGTATGATTGTGCCCCCTCCCCTCTCCCCCCGCTGGTCAAACCCGCCATTGACCCTCTACAGCACCAGCTCCATCTATTTTTAGTAGAGATTAGCCTGATCAATACACATGTACAGAGTTACTGCATGTGCAAGTTAGCAGTGTCTGCAAAAGTAGGGCAGGAGGTAAAACTTTAAGGCCAATTTTCTCAGTTTCACTGTTTTGTAGATACTGCCGTCTGGCTTTACCGGGCAGAAGAGAGCCAGAACACATAACAGTAATCTTCCATGCTCAAGTACGGTTGCTTTCACATTTGGCATGAGTAGCCATTCATCTGTCTCAGCAAACAGATCCGCGTGATCTCTAAAAACGCGCTCTCTGCGCAAGGCCTGGATGGCCAAAGCGTCCAACAGCAACAGGTAAGCCATTCAGAAGCTGAACGCATGCAAGTATCCAAGGGTTTCTATAGCTTAGTCCTAATTAGGATCAGCTGGCCAAACTCCTTAGCCCAAGAATTAAATAATAAAATCATAATTTCTTAAAAACATAAAACACTCAAAATTTGATTATATGATGCATTTTTAATGTTTAGATGTTAAAACTTGTGTTTCTGTGCATTGGACAAGCAATTTGTGGACAGAAATAACAGTTTTCAGTTATCTCTCATCTCTTGACCACTCATAAAATTTTCTTTTACCTAAGAGAAGAGTAAAAATAAGAAAACATTGGTGCATCCCAGAAATCAATGGGTAAGAACAAAATTAGAAAAAATTGGGGATACGAACAAAAATAAGAGAAAATTTGTTCTTCTTTTGCTTCCTGCATGAGGCCCATTGTTACACTGATGTTTAATTATTGTATTATTATATTGTTTTAGGATCAGAAATGCATTCAAAATAATCTAAACTTCTAAATGTAGCTTATCAAGTTGACTCACACATAGGGCCTGATTTACTAAGACCTTTAACACATGCAAAAAAATTTTGCCCGTGCAAAGCCAGTAACGTTGCCCATGGTTGGCCAAGGTACTTGCCTTGCACCAATCAGTGGCAATGTTATTGGTTTTGCACGGGCAAAAAGATTTTGCATGTGCTAAAGGTCTTAGCAAATCAGGCCCATAGTGTTTTTTATGACAACGGTGATAATTTTGGTGGCTTTGTTTTGGTTTTAATATGATCAGATCAGTTTAGCTGTATACAGCGCCCTTCATAGTTATTGGCGCCCCTGGTTAAGATGTGTTTAAAGCCTTAAAATAAATTTTTTTTGCAGAAGCATATTCTCACACTGAAAATTGTAGAAAAAATGTAACCTTCAAGTTAAGTGAATTTTAAGGGGAAAAAAATCCCTGAGTAAGAAATAATTTTTTTTCTTAAAATCACCTGTTCCACAATTATTGGCATCCCTAACAATTCCTAGGAATTAAATGTAATTGAAGTATTTCTGTCATTTCTACAGTAGTTTACAAAGTTGATCAGAGTATCTAGGAACATTTAAAACTATATTAAAACTGAATTTATTAGAAGCTAAACAACACATCTTAACCAGGGGTCCAATAATTATGGAGGGCGCTGTATATGTGAACTAGATATTACTCCGTGTGTGTTTGTTCATGTGTGTTTGTGTATGTTTGCAGGACCTGCGAACCAAACCTAAAGCTTCAGGAACAGGCCTAGTGTACTGTGACACCTTCACCCACCACCACTGCCTCTGGGACAGCAGGTTAGCACTGAGGCCTTGAATCTATCAGTCTGACTCTTCCCAATATTTTTCCCTCCTGCTAGCTTCCTGTATGCCTGATACTGCGAAAGTCATGTGAAAATGCAGTGTGCTGAATTACTCCTGAAGAAAACTATTTTACACTGTGTTGAGAGATACTTAAAATGTAACGCGTCAAAATAATTTAACTTCCTCATGGGATGCCACTTTGCATTACCCATGATTATGTCTTCAAATTGTCCTTAGCATTTCACTTTTTTCTCAGTTCAGCTCATTGATGAATTTGTGTTATGGCTCCAGCTTACATGATCTGATTTGAAATTATACCTCTATAGCTGAACTGCTGAGGGGAACTAGGCAGTCTGGTTGGCCGCAGCTGCATAATTGTAGTCCCTGAAAGCCTGCTTTTCCCCTTTTTTGCGCATTATTCGACCAGTACTGCTGCCATGGCAATCGAAATGCATAGGTGTTATAAGTGAAGTATATCACATGTCCATACCTAATGTGAAAGTAATCAGTCCAAAATTGCAGGCTGCACTGCGTCCACAAGGAAGAGTGTATGTTTCAGCACATATTTGCTCGTTATTTGGCCAATAGTGTCGCCATGGCAACAAAAATTGATAGATGTCATAATAGAAGTGTAAGACGTGTCCATACCAAATATGAAGGTAATTGGTCAAAAATTACATCCAGTACTAGGTCCACAAGGAAGTCTCTATGTTTTACCACTAATTTGCACATTATTCGGCGAATACTGTCAATTCAATTTGTGTCATAAGTTAAGTACAACACATGTCCACACCAAATATGGAAGAAATTGGTCAAAAATGACAGCCTGTAGAGCATCCACAAGAACCTGTCTACGGACTTGGATGCAGCAGCGGTGGAGACGACACACGTGAATCCACAGTAGCCGCTTGACTTTGTCCGGGGGCTACAATTATTAGAGAATTTAAAATGTACTGACCATAAAAATAATCAAAGAGCAGCTATTTTGTTAGCACTTCCTGTGAAATTGTCTGAATAGAAATGATGTAAATATATGGAGTTACATTAGGGTCAAGAGTTTTGTACCTGAAAAAATAAAATTTGAAACTGAAAATTCATGTGTTGATCTTGAATTTTGAAAAATATAACTATGTATTCAAAATAAAAATAAGTTCATGAAACGTTTGTTCGGGTTAAATATAATTTTGATTCACCTTGGTAATTCTTTTGAATAAGTTATTTATTTTCACTTTTCACTTCCATATATATTTGAAAAAATAACTGAAAAAAATAAGACCTCAAATGTCAAAATATATATGGAAGTGAAAAGTGAAAATAAATAATTTATTCAAAAGAATTACCAACGTGAATCAAAATTATATTTAACCTGAAAAAACGTTTCATACACTTATTTTTATTTTGAATACATTGTTATATTTTTCTAAATTCAAGATCAACACATGAATTTTCAGTTTCAAATTTTATTTTTTCAAGTACCAAACTTTTGACCCTAATGTAACTCCATATAAATGATGGATCATGAAATTAGAAAGATTCTTTTCAGCGTGTAAGTACCAAGAGATACACAGTGAGTTCAGTACGTAATACAATGCTCCATCATCCGCCTCAAGCCAATCTTGTTCATGTTCACAAATCTGTGCAATTTCAAAAACGGTGCACTTTGCTAAAACGGCTGTTTGAAATATATTGAATACTTTACACTGTAGCCATCCAGAATGTCCAGAAAGAGTGACCACCATAATGGAGAAGCTTGAGAAGGAAGGGCTTCTCTCCCGCTGTGTACGGATGGAGGTAAGGGACAAACAAAGCAAACTGTACTTCCCCAATGGAAGACATAGACCAACAAGTGTGCAGCCCAAATGCGATGTGAATATGTTCTGCCATATTTCCCCTCAATGATGTTCATGTTTACTATCTTTTCTGTTTCAGGCCAGGGCTGCAACTGAAGATGAGCTTCTACTGGTGCACACGTAAGCCACATCATGTGGAGCATATTTACATGGTGATAATTGAGCTTTGGCTCAGCGTGATTTCGTCTTCTCCCCGGAGGGAGTGGGGGAGACATTGCTTTTGGCTTAGTTCCCACCGTTGTTCCCAAAGTGTTCCCACATCACAACTTAGAAACAGCGTGATATTTCTGTACCAAATTTTGTAGGTGCATTGATTGGCTACCAAACTGGTGCATTTTGGTATTTTGGGGTTTCTTGGGGGGGTGCGGAGTAGGGAGAGATTGGTTTACTTTAGTTGAGTATGTACGCTATATACACTACCTGACAAAAGTATTAGGACCTCATTCTCACTCAACCTTTGATGTACGTGCTATATTACACATGTGAGTGTTGTAGGAATTTAATGGTGTCCTAAAATGTACATGTAAACATCACAGAACATTATTTGAACATTTGGGGATGCTACAGATATACAAATTGGCATATTTTTTCTCTGCATAAAAAACTCTCACTTTGGGTCTGTAATAAATAAGAGATATTATAATAAACAGTGCTTGCAAGATGGTAATCTTCAAATTTACAAGTTTGGAATTGTGTCTTTGTTATAATGGACGACCACGGCTACTATTAGTTCAATCAATATGATCAGGTGTGGCACATGGAGTGATTTTGATTCTCTATAAAAGGAGGGTCAAGACTTAGAATAATTCAGTTTGGTGTATCCAAAATGGGGTCTGTATTTTTATTTGAATTAACAACTACTTCCAAATATGATACATTCACTATTTTCAACTGCACTGTAAGAAAATCACACACATAAATAGTGACGTCCTAATACTTTTGTCAGGTAGTGTATGTTTCATAACACAGTCATGTTAATGTTTATTTGTGCATATATATGTTTCCACTGGGTTTGTAGGAGAGAGTATGTGGAGCTGATGAAGTCGACTCAAAATATGACCCAGAATAACCTCAAGGTCCTCTCGGACAATTACGACTCTGTTTACCTGCATCCTGTGAGTATTTCCTGTTATTCTGTGTATTCATAACAGGTTTTAAGACAGTGGATGACTGTGTAACAGTAGTGCCAATGTAGTGTAGATCAAGTAAACGACAACATGTTTTATAGATGTTTTGCTGTCATGTTGAAACCATTTTTACCCCTCGGCCGCAGCATCCAGCTTTCTCATTTTTGGGTGGGTGGTACATCTACGGATGCTTTGCGAACCTATCGATTTCCGGCCAATTTCCACTCTAAGTTTGACCACCAGGGGGCTTATTGTGAAAAATGAAAAATTGCCATAAACTTCCTTATTATTTAATCTTTTTACTGAAGGTACATGGGATCAGAAGCGTTTTTGATTTGACCTATTTTTTTTTTGCCATTTTCTTGGTCGAATAGTGTCAATGCTGCCGATCTTTAAATTCAATGACGTTACCGCTCTAGCACCTTCAGGTTTGCTTCTAGCTTTCTGATTTTTGGGTGGGTGGTACGTCTATGGATCCTTCACTTACCTATCGAATTCCAGCCAATTTCGACTCTTATTTTGCCCACCAGGGGGCATATTTTGAAAAATGAAAAATGGCCACGCCAAGGTTATTTATATTGGCACTTGACTTCATACACTGTTTCTGCAATCAGAATCCAACTAACACCTGATTTTTTTTCTAAATGTTTGCCATCACTCCTCAGAATTCAGCATACATTTCAGCCATCAAGTTCTTTTCATGGACCAAGAGGAAAAATGCAGATTAAACATTTTTTAATCGTCATTAGTGTTTAAGTAGTGCCTTTAAAAAATTGACAGTCATTCATTTTTTTCGGAGAGTAATGTGCTGAGCAATCCTTCTTGGTATTTTCACTCATTATTCACAGAACAAGTGCAATGAAAGAAAGAGCTGTCCAACTGTTTCTACCAGAAATTTCTGTGAGTGTTATGGCTAATGCTGTGCATGGAGCATCTTAAGTTTAGGGTTTCTGAGTTATCTCAGTACTGGAGATTGGAACACTGGACCTCATTCTTGTGATTAGTCAGCTTTGGGATAATGTCATGAAGTGCATCCTCACTCAAATTTAACATAATTGCAAGTACGGTGCTGCTTTGAATAAGGTTGTCCAGAAGACAGGAAGTGCTCTCTGGTGATTTTGATGAGAGGTGCAGATATTTTGGGAGATTCATTGCCTTTTGTTCCCACAGGAGTCCTTTCTCTGCGCCACTCTGGCAACTGGGTCCATCCTGCAGCTCGTAGACAAAGTAATCGCATCAGAGCTGAGAAACGGATTTTCTGTTGCTAGGTAACAGTCCCCGCGGGGTGGATTGGTTTGGATATTAGAAGAAATAAACTGAAAGATATGATTTCACCGGTAATTTTTTGCAATGCAACTTTCTCAAAAAGGCATTCACATGTGACTTTTGGCTCAGTCGAGCTTTGGTAATGCTGTTTTTGGTATACTGATCCATTATCTAATTTTTCAGCTAAAGGACGTCAAACAAACAAGTATTTTGGGCCTGAATGGACAGTGTATGTCAGATGTGTCGGCCTGTGGCTGATCACTGGCTGCATGCTATGCGTTTCACTGCTAATCTTTATTGTGTTTATTGTATGGTGCCTAACACTGATTTTGCTCTTGGCTCTTTTCTTTCTTATTTGCATTGTGGTTATTTTCCTTTCCAATGTCTGATGTGGTTTGTAGATACATGCAGTTTCTGGGTTATCTGGTGTGTAGTCTTTCTGTTCCTATCTTTCATAGGCAGCTCACACTTCATTTTTCTCACCCTTCTGTTCCCAGACCCCCAGGTCACCACGCACAAGCTGATAAGATGAATGGTTACAGCATGTTCAATCACCTGGCCATTGCGGCTCGTTACGCCCAGAGGCAGCACGGCCTAGAGCGGTAAGTGAGGCGGATGCAGAGACGAACTCGGAGACAAGCACACAGTCGGATGCACCAATGGACAGCTGGGCAGGGTAGCAAGCACGTTACAACCCGTGTAATGACTAGCTTGTACTCTGATAACCACTGAGCCTGATAAACAGCATACTTCATTGAAATGCATGGCAAGTACCCCGCTGATTACCTGTTTGACTATGTGTAGTCAGTCATAACCAGAGACGCTATGACTAGTTACGAGGACACAAAGCAGTTGCTTGTGTGAGCTGAGTGGATTTAGCCCATTTTGTTGTTTGTTGCAGAGTTCTGATTGTGGACTGGGATGTGCATCATGGTCAGGGTATCCAGTACATATTTGAGGAGGATCCCAGGTACAGCACACTGACTCTGTGGTCACATTGTACCTGTATGAAGACTGAGGATGAAAAATGTTTAGTGGGAGCAGGCTGCTCTGTGTGTTAATGTGTGTACTTTACTGTGCGAGTGTGTCTGTGTGTGTGTTAGGTGTGTGTGTGTGTGAGATCAAGCTCTATGTTTGTGTGTGTGTGCGTACGTACGTGTGTGTGTCTGTGTGTGTGTTGGGTGTGTGTGTGAGATCAAGCTCAGTGTTTGTGCGTGCGCGCGCGCTAGCTAGCGAGCGAGTGTTTGCGTGTGTGTGTGCGCGCATGTCTGTGGTGTATGTGTGATTGAGCTCTGTGTGTGATTGTGTTCTGTTTATGTAAGTGTGTGTGAGAGTGTGTATTCAGTCTGTGTATGTGTGCTTGTGTTAGTGTCACTGTCTGTGTGTGATCGAGCTCTGCGCCTGTGTTAGAGAGTGTGTAATTGCTCTCTGTGTGATCTTACATGCATTGTATCTCTCCCTGCAGCGTGCTGTACTTCTCCATGCACAGATTTGAGGAGACCTCATTTTGGCCCCACCTGCCAGAGTCCGACAGCAGTGCAGTGGGCAGGGGATCTGGTCAAGGCTACAACATTAACGTGCCATGGAACAAAGTACTGAATCCCACTCAGTGCTGTATTTCTGATAGTCTATGTGCACTCAATTCAAAGACTCTGAGCTCAATTTGAAGACTTTATTGACTAAACTCTATTATGAAGGCGGACTGCTACATCCCTGTACGTGTGTGTGTTTGTACATTTTCATTGCCACTATTGTTACGTCGAAGATATTTAAAATGATCTATTTGTAATTTTAGATACCTTTTTATAATAGAATTTTTGTAGTGATAGTCATTCATAGTACTGTGTTTTCTTTTTAAAGTGAACTTCAGCTTTTGTATAGTTCCACCCTGGTGGCGCACTGGCATGATGGTAAGGGTGGGCTCAAGTTCTCCCCCTTTCTTTTGCAGATTGGAATGAAAGATGGAGATTATATATCAGCTTTTCAGCAACTCCTCCTGCCCGTGGCTTATGAGGTGAAGTACTGCTGGATTTCAGCTTCCGTCGGCCTACCGAAATAAAGTTGTAGCTACCTGATGTGAAGGCATTTTTCATCTTGTGTTGTGGGGTGACCTCCATTATGTAGGGTTCTTTTTCCCCCTGCCCGTGCTGTTGGCCGTGCCATGTAGTGCCAGCTCAGTTTGTCTGTTCATCTGCCCGCATGCATGTTCATCTGTCGGGCTTGTTAGCGTAAAATTTCTTGAACTTTCCAATGAAATTTGTTTATTTTTGATGTTCAGGTACCTTTCACAGAGACCTTGACACTAGCTGATTTTAGCAGGTGACCATACATCCATATGTCCCAACCTTATGAGCAAGATATCTCAGGAACTTGCGATAGATTCTTTTTTTTTTTTTTTTGGTGTACAAGTATCTTTCAGAGAGACTTTATTTCAATATTATTGCATAAAAAGAAGGTCAGTATGGTGGCTGATGTGTTAGGAACATTTATTTGGCTTCATACACCACAGTTTAAAAAAAGTGATCTAATAATTCACGTGATTAGGTCCATATTCTCACATTTATTTAGGGCTAATATTTATGCCCCTCAGACATGGCAGGGGCATGTAGAGTTACCCTTGTCCGTCCATCCTTCTGTCTGTATACACGGCATTCTGTAGGGGATGTTGTCTGTTTGCTTCTCAAAAACTACTGGGTAGAATTCATCAAGCTTTGGTAGATGCTTTCTAGATAGATCGAAGGTCTGCATCTCATATGTTGTTTGACAATATTGTATAATTTTACCATTTTTGGGGCTTCACAAGCTCTAAGGACTCAGATTTTCTAGTTTATGCATCGGTTTCACCATTTAGCAACTGTAGCACTACAGTGCCCTCCCAGGGCTACACAAATTCAAACATGCTTTGTTCCAGGCAGGGAGCTCGTTGAGTGTTTATACTGGAAGCACTGAGGTAGTTTATTCAAAGATAAACTTAATGAAATCTGTACTATGCATGTGTTTCAGTTTCAGCCTCAGTTGGTGCTTGTGGCCGCTGGTTTTGACTCAGTCATTGGGGATTTCAAGGTAAGGCCTACCAGATGTTCACTATGGGCCCTATTTTAATGATCTAAGTGCATAGTCTGAGGCATGTGGCATTTAAGTGCATTTAGGGCAGTGTTTCTCAAACCTCTCCTGGAGGACCACCTGCCCTGCCTGTTTTAGATCTTTCCCTGCCCTAGCACAGGTGATTCAAATAATCAGGATGTTATCAATCAGCTTTAGAGGGTCAATAACGAGCTGATCATTTTAATCACCTGTGCTAAAACAGGGAAAGATCTAAAACATGCAGGACAGGTGGTCCTCCAGGAGAGGTTTGAGAAGCACTGATTTAGGGTGTTTCCAAATCCATTTTTGCTAGTTTAGTGGCGGGTTATCAGGGTGCAGTGCAAGGCACAAGGTTCGAAGGGGTCGATTTTACTTAATCTCTTTATTAATCATAGGCTTATTTTGGGCGTAACAGGATATTTCAGAGTGTCATCTGCTATGTCCTTTAAAAGCCACGGCACCTCGGCGATTTCCTATTATAAGGGCGCACTTGCCTGGTAGCAGGGGAAAAAAGACAAAGTGTACGCCGCAGTTGAAAGGGTCCGCGAAGAGGCGGGAGACGAGTAAGCTGTTACTTAAAGTATGGAAACCGGAGCACGGGAATCTCCAAAAATGTAATAAAAACATTTTTTAAATATTGTTCAAAATTATTTTACTCATTCCCTGATGTTAAAAATCATCATAGTGAATTTCAGGGGCTGCATTTGAACTTCACATTATATTATTTTACAACTTGTGGAATAGAACAAGCAAACCAAAAAAAAAAAAGATATTAATTTAGAGTCGCTGGTATCACAATAATTATGAGCTAGTGGGGAACGATCAACAGTAATTTAAATCGCTAAGAAGAACTGCATGCGAGAGAGACGAAAATAATGTTATATTGATTACTCTACCGTAAACCCTTGAGTAATATCCGACGAGTGGAAAAAAAACTTGCTTCTGATTTGCTGATGATTGATGGTGAAATCAGATACATGGAAGAAATTCGGATTAATAACAGACAGTGACATTGTCTCAGTTACTTTTGCTGCTACTAAAAATTATTTACTAACTGTAAATAATTATGATGACATTTCAATTAAAATGTGGGGTTTTGTATTTGATTAAAGAAGTGGGATAGATGGGTTGCAGACACTGTATTAATGAATCGGGTCAGATTCAAAGTAGATTTTTTTCACTGCGGACAATGGGTCGTCCCAAGCACAACTTTGTGCTTTGAAGCGCATTTTCAGCACTTCAAACATTTGTTCTGTTACAGTTTTTGTTTTGTGTGATGGAAGGAAAATCCATGCACTGCTTTAGATGATGTGTCATATAATGATTGTCCATGAAGAGCCACCCAAGGAGAAATCATCTGGAGAACAGCAGGAATGACAGAGCTCGCCAATATCAAGAAATCGTGGCTTAATCCAGAACAATTTGTGAACACCTACATGCATCACCGCACATGTTGTATAGCATATTACCTGATGGAACAGGTTCACTTACGAATTCAATAGCCTGTATCACAGCATGCCCTGATGTGCGGATGTTGGTCGCACTAACTATTCTGACATTCATTTTTGAAATATCTTGACAAAAATCTTAAACATGGTAATCTCTTAATTTTAATTGGTTGCATGCGCTGCTGACTGTCCCTGCATGGGTATTATGTAAGAAGCACAGTGTACGTGCGTTGTGCACTCGCATGCAAAGACGCATAATACTGTCTGACTACGCGCCCTGAAATGAGCAGTCAAAAACTGACCATTTAGTTTAGACCAGGTTTTTGTTGGTCAATAGTGCGATTGCTTTTTGCAATCACAAGATAGCAATGCGCTTGACCACACCTCATTTTAAGACCAACACGATCATGGGCGCTCAATTTGGCGCAAGTGCATTTCCTACTTAGGCAGACTGGATGCTGGTTGGGTTACTGGTATTTGCGTCGGTCGGAAAGTAGCAAAAATATGTGCTGTACGCTTCCAGCTGGATGTAAGATGAAAGCCTATGTAACCTTAACTGCACTGAACTGTGCAGATTGTCAGGTAGAAGTTAATTCTGTGTTGTGGGAAATGAAACAAGCATTTTGGACATACATTATTGAAAAGGAGTCCTTTCTGTTTATATTTGTGTCTGTTTGTGTGTGTGTGTCTGTGTGTGTGTCTTTATGAGCGTGTGCGCATGCATGTTTATACTTGCGGGGACTAAAAATGTGGGTGGGGACGGTCAGTGTTTATTTACTCTTTATAAATAAACAAATCAGTTAAAGTGCAATAACAAAGTGACAAAGTCAACAGTCTTGTAACTTTTCTGATTGATATGCAGATGTAATAAAACGCATGTATTATGCTTTCATAGAAGTGAGATCAAAAATTGCAGTTTGAATGGGTTTCTGGGTTTCAATGGCGCATTTTTAATTTTTTTTTATTTTTGCAAGAGTAACACTTGCTTGTACACTGTGTATTTTAGCCTTACTGTAAGAGCTGAGCTGGAAATAACAATATCAAAAAACACACAATCTTACCAAAATTCATGCTACATGAATGAACGCAGCCAAAATTATCAACAAAAAAAAAGAAAGAATGAAAAGCGCGTAAAATGCGCACAACCGTCCCTAACGGGTAAACGAAAATTTATGTCAGAACATAAAATGTATTTATCTGTTTTGACTTCAATTCGCCAAATGCTTTGCGGCTGTGGTTATATTTCGGGAGAGGAAAACGGTATTATGTTTGGACAGGCATTGCATTCGCTGGATAAAAAAAATAAATTCACCTTATCTCGTAATTACGAGATCTAATTACGCGCAGATGGTGAAGTAGGCCGGCTTCTTTGAGTAAAGTACCCTGATATTTTTGACTGCTTTTTCCCATCCATTACTGTACACGAGAGAAAACCACGTGCAATTGTCAAACATAGCAGAAAGCCACGCGCAAACACATCGGTAGCCTAGATAAGAAACAAAACGAATTGCATATAGCCTATCTTACTGAAACAGAATATTTGGGTAAGCAGTTGATAGGAGACACTATTCCAATGTTTAGTTTAGATGAATAATTATCTTACCTCCACATGTCCTCCCACGACAGTGACAAGTTATTGTATATCCGGATAATTAGCTTCTTCCATATACAAAAAATTATGTTGGCGTAGTAACGTGATAGAAAGCGATGTGACATATTTTATCAACAGATTGTGGCCGGCATTCGGCCTCATCGCGATGCGGCCTTAATTTATTGTGGATGCAGCAGAATTTTATTTCTTTTTTTTTTTTTTCGGGGGGACTTGTTGTGAAGGCGGCCGCCCTAACTATGAAGCGCTGCGGGAAACTCTGAGATGAGCCGATTAAAATTTGGTTAAATCTGTGAAGTTGCGTCATACTAAATTAATATGCAAAAATGCACTGCATCGCAGGGTCCCGTTCAATCCAGTAGGACTGCACGTTGCCTCTATCAGTTTGCTTATCAACCAAGCTTGCTAGCACGTTAATAAAATTATTAGCAATTCAGTCAAAGCCTGATAAAGCCCACGCCCGATGAGGCGGCGTGGGTATCCAGTTTAGCTCTGTCTGTCTGTCTGTGTGTGTGTGTATGTGTGTGTATGTGTGTGTGTGTGTGTGTGTGTGTGTGTGTGTGTGTGTGCCCGCGCAAAATTTTTAGTCTAATAACATGTCATTGACAAGGCTGCCTTGTGGGCTTATTACCACACTTTGCATGGATATCTTTTGGTTTGGGTTAAGATTAGGTTTCGCGTTAAGGAAAGCGCCAAGGTTGAGGGTTGATTTAGTGGTTTGGTGGTATGATTTTTTTTGTTGGTTTCCTGGATAGAGAATAGTATGTCTGTATGTGTGACTGTACAGTATCTGTGTGTATGTGTGTATGTGTGTGTGTGTGTGTGTGTGTGTGTGTGTGTGTGTGTGTGTGCGCATACCTGTGTGAGTGCTTGTGTGTTTCTCTGACAGTGTGAATTTGTTCCAGGGAGAGATGGCTGCCAGTCCCCAGTGCTTCTCTGTCCTGACTCACCTGCTGCAGGGCCTGGCTCAGGGCCGGATGGTGCTGCAGCTGGAGGTAAAGTCAGCCCATATCACTGCTTTATTCTACAACCCTCTGGAATCTTTTAGCATACATGGTGTTTCAAAAAGATGGACCCAATTTCAATGCAGTATATTTCTTAATAGCAACATGGGACAATTACGGAAAAAGTTACAAACGGTTTAGTGGGTTATCAAGTTTTATTAATCCGCTCCATCTTTTTGAAACACTCTGTATTTCAATATTCAAAGAAAAATCTCCAGTAATAATATGGCATGTAATTCCGCGTATGAAATCCAGTCTGCATGAATTTGCACGGTTGCCATTTTCTGTCAAACTAAATAATGTGTCTCTTGTAGTTGCTTCAATGTAAAATGAATGCCTTGTCGCTCAGGGAGGATATAGCCTGGAGTCGACTGCAGATGCAGTGTGCGCCTGTGTGAGGTCATTGCTCGGAGACCCCTGTCCCCCTCTGGAGAACCCTGGGGCCCCCTGTGAGAGGTGAGTCAGAAAAGCAGCATTTGGGTGCTGGGAAGACATGTCAATTCAACTCCTTGCTGGTTGTAGGATTTCACTTGTCAAAGGAGCTACTCAAAATTCTTTTGTGATTTTTTAAAATCTGGCTATGTCCTCTCGTTGTGTAGTAAAGTACAACGTCCTCTTTCTTAATGTGTATTCAGCAGTACAATGAACACTATTAGGAGATGGGAAACAAGCTTTGTAAGTTTCTGCAGATTTGAGCGTCTTTAATGTCTGTAATGTAATGCAATGTATGTATTTGTCTGTATTTCAGTGCTCAGAAGTCAATATCACGGACCATATCTGCCCTTTACCCGTTTTGGACCTGCCTGCAGGTTCTGGGTGAGTTTTAATGACACCCCGCACCCCCCACTCTCTCGTAGCATCTTTTCATTGACTGAACCCAGGTCTGGGCATAGCATTATAATTCAATTTAAGTGGTGCGGCAGCTCAGTTCGAGCTATATTTAGCTGGGATGTTATGACCAGAATGCAAACGTGACTTTTGCCCGCATTTACTCTTGCTACCACAGCAAACTGTTTGTGAAATGTGAATATCCAACACTTGCATTTCTTTTAAGCCATAGATAGGCATAGCAGAGTTATGTCCTCGCCCCATTTCTTTTTTTTTTTGTTAGTAGGTTGTTAACAAATTTCTTGAACAGATCAGCATGCAACTTTTGTTTGTTTATCCTGAAGGACTGATGAAGTTTTTACAGTGAATAGCTAGAATTTTTGTATATAAATTTCATGCTCAATTTGAGATGTAGTGGAAATGATTGGAAGGGCCTAGAGGAAATGATTAAGTTTGGGGAGCTGATATTTCTTGTGCTTTATAGAAGGGGGTCCACTGGCTGAAGATGAACCAGTGACCCTGATGGTTAGCAACAGTCCGAGGGAACGTTTGGCAGAAAACCCTGGCCAGATGACAGGGCTGGTGTATGATCAGAGGATGATGGAGCACCACAACATGTGGGACAGGTGAGCGGGCAGTGGCCATTTTCCCTAAGAAAACACTTTATGGGCATTCAGTGCATTGCTTGTAATATTAACTATTAGAGCGCTACAGGCAGTGATAGTTGCCCAATGATGCATGATATTGAAATCAGATGCTGTTGGAAACATATTATTTGGCAACTTGTATAAAAGAGCTCCTGCTGGGGAGCTCTTTTAAACAAGTTGCCACATGACAGATTTTCAGCAGTTCAGGATAATTAAATTTTTAATTCCTTGAAAATTTATTCAGTGTGCCTAAGGGCTAAAACAGTGTATTTGTTCCAGTATTTTTGTTTTTATCTGGTGGACGTCATTGTATGCGTGGTGCCCGGTGCTTGTATTACTACTCATATTGTATTGTCTGGACCAGTGCAATCCAGCCCAACATTTGCAGATGTCCATGGCTGTGTGAGTGAGTGAGCGAGTGATGAAGTTACACCATTGGTCAACTGACCAAGTGTATTTTCCCCATTGGCCTTTGCGCTTTCAAGCTGATTTGGTGCTAACAGTCATCGGAGGTCATGTGACAGCAGATCCACACAGATATACATTGGAACTAACTATAGAGACCATACCATTGACTGCCCCTGTAAAATAGTGCCCACAATTTTGCACATGGACTGTAAAGGGTCCAGCTATACACTAGGTTCTGAACTGGTCTTGTTTCATTAGAACAATGTTAGTTGGCACTTCTTGTAATGCTTTTGTTTTGGCCAACTATGGTCTTACTGTGAGATATCAAATCCTTAAATTGTTACAGGCTTGTGTATGCTTATGCTAATGTTCCAATGAGCATATACTGACATTGATGTTCCAGTTAGCTCATGTTAATGTGTCTGTGAGCATATGCTCACACTAATTCACAGACACACAAGAATCTAATATTTTTGTCTGAGGACAGTTACTTCAGGTTTATTACCCATGATCCAGTTGTGTACCGGTGTACAGCAGTGCCACTGGCTTTCTGGATTTAGTTCCTTATTACTTGATGAAACCAGCTTCAAACAGTATGATAAAAAATTTGAACAGTGTGTATGTGTGTGTTCCTGCAGCCATCACCCAGAGCTCCCACAGAGAATCTCTCGAATCTTCAGCAGACATGAGGAACTGGGCCTGGTCTCCCGCTGCCATCGCATTCCAGCCCGTCTGGCCACTGAGAAGGAGCTGGAAATGTGCCACAGGTGATCTGCCTGGGTGCTAACTTTTGAAAATATTATTATTTAAACTGTGCTGATCGTTATACATCACCCGGATGTGGAGCCAGTTGCAATCCTGCTGCCTATACCATATGTACTGTATATCCCTGAGAATCACTTTTGTTTTTTGTAAGATTTGCATGCTTTGCTTTCCAAGGGGAATATTTGCTACTTGTTTGGTGAAGATGCAAGCTAATATTAGACAAATAACTGAGGTCCACATTGATTGCAGTTTTCAAATGACTTCATTTATTATAGAAAAATAAGCTATCCAACCCTACTTGGTTCTTTGTGAAAAAGTAATTGCTTTCATTGTTGCTAAATTAACCAGTTATACTTGTTTAATTGATAATTGGATTCAATTTCATTTAGCGCACCCAGCATGATTACTGCCGGCCCTATTGACCCGAAACAACACTCGACTTGGCATGTCTGGGAATATGAAGTGGCCAAAAACCAACACAGGATGATTCAGCCTAAAATTCATGAACAAATTACAAACAAAGTTGTTGACGCCCAGCAGGCTGAAAGGGGTTAAGGTGCTATTTTTTAGGCTCTGGGACTTCTGTAAAACGTGGCGGGAGCCATTATCTACAAATAGGGAAAAATAGACACAGCAATGAACCTACCCAGGAGTGGCCGCCCTAACAAATTTCCTGCAAGTGCACACCGACAACTCATCTAGGAGGTCACATAAAAAACAAGTAGATCAGAAGGATCTAATAGCTGCGACCTTGCCTAGCATCCGTCACGAGGCCTAGTGTCCATGAGTGGTGGTTTCTTGTACAATTGTGATGTCGAAATTGGCAAATGACCTTGAAAATCAATAGGGGACCCTTCCTCTGTACCAAGAAGCTTGTTCTAAGATGTAATAGCCATCCATCAAGTTAAAGTGGAGTTACGGTGCGAAAACTGTGAAATCGGGGCAAAATCAACACTTTTTTGACCGGTGTGACCTTGGGATTCAACAGATGACCTTGAAAATGACTAGGGAAACCCTCTCCTATACCAAGAAGCTTGTTGTAAGATTTCATAGCCATTCATTGAATTAAACTTGAGTTACACTGCGAAAACCGTCAAATCGGGCAAAATTGACACTTTTTTTACCTTTGTGACCTTTGAATTTGACGGATGACCTTGAAAAACAATAGGGAACACCTCCTTTATGCCTAGAAGCTATTTCCAAAATTTCATAGCGATCCATGAATTCTAACTGGAGTTACAGCGAGAAAACCTGCAAACAAGGTCGTGACCTCTGTGAACTTGACCTTTGATCTTTGACCTCGACCTTGAGCATGGACATCACTTTGGTGAAGTAACTCCTGAAAATTTCATGATGATACGACGACAGGAACATGGTGGAAAAGGTGTCACAGACGGACAGACAGACAGACAGACAGAGCGTTCATAGAGCTGCTTGGTCGCAGCTATGAAACCAGAATAAAATTTGAAGAACTGCAGGCCTCACTTGCTGCAGTTCAGGATTTTACAATAAGAAAAAATCTGGCCTAAAATGGCATCCATGAGAGAGCTGCAAGGCAGCAAACCACCGACCAAAAAGAACACAAAGCCTCGTCTTAATTTAGCCAAAAATATCTTGATTGTCCTCGGGACTTTTGGGGATGATATTTTGTGGACTGATCAATCAAAATTGGATCTTTTTGGAAGACATGGGTCCTGTTAGACCTGGAGTAAAGCTAACACAGCATTCCATTAGAAGAATATCTTGCCAACAGTTAAACACAGTGGTGGTGGTGGTGTGATGGTGTGGGGCTGCTTTGCCGCTTCAGGTCATTGGTGACTGGCTATAATTCATAGAGCCATGAATTCTGCTCTCAACCAGAAAATCCTGTAGGGGAATGTCTGGCTATCGGTTTGTGACCTGTTATACAGCAGGGCAGTAATCTGAAGCACTCAAGCCAGTCCACCTCTGAATGGCTCCAAAGAAACAAAATTAAGGTTCTGGAGTGGCCAGGTCAATACTGACTTGAATCTGATAGAGATTCTGTGGCATGACATTAAAAGCGTATTTCATGCCCGAGGAACCGTCCAATGTGGCTGAATTAAAACAATTCTTGAGTGAGCCAGTATTCCTCCACAGTGATGAAAGAGACTCATTGCCTGTCATTGCGAATGTTTGACTGCAGTTGCTGCTGCCAAGGGCAGTGCAACCAGTTATTGGCTTCAGGGGGACGACGATTTTTTTCTCACATGGGTGATATTGGTTTTGAATAATACTTTGAAATAAATGTTTAAAAGCTGCATTTTGTAATTACTGATGTTGTTTTCATCTCATTTTGAAATTAGTTGAATGATCGAAAACATTTAGATATGACTCTTAAGCAAAAGCAGAAGAAATCGGGATGGGAAAATACTTTTTCGCTGCATTATTTGCTATTTGTTGGTGCAGATTTTTCCCAGAGGACTCCAATCAGTGTTCAGGGGCAAATGCTCCTCCAATGGGAATGCTTGTGCAACCTACTCACTCAAATTTCTACAAATTTCTCGTCAGTGAGAGCCATGTGTTTGTCATTTGTCTGTTTTTCCTGTCACCTGAATGAGTGTGTGTTTCATAGTCCAGAGCACGTCGCCTGGGTGAAGTCGACGGAGGCCATGAAGCCAAGGGACCTGTACAGGCTTGGGGAGGAAAGCAACTCCATCTACATCAGCGTTGAGAGCTACAGAAGCGCCCTCTTAGCTGCTGGCGCGTGCTTCAATGCTGCACAAGCTCTTCTGACTGGACAGGTGACTGATCACATGATTAGGGGGATGCTCTTGCTAATGGGAGGAAACTGTAAGCAGAACCTGACTCAGCAGGGAGCCAGTCTATCTCTGCTACTGGCTACCACCAATTGGTTTGCTAAAGATTGATTGAATTATCATTACTGTGGATGTAGTAAGATGTATGGAGCACTGGAAATATTTTGCTGTTTAAATTGTACATCTGTACTGGAGAATGAAAGAGAATGTGGAATTGAAGCAGAGTGTGATTAGAGGATACGCAAAGCCTTGGAGACCAGCAGGTGGCGCTGTCAGGCAGGGGACGAGCATTGAGCTACAGTCATATCGCTCTGTGCCTGGTGCTCACCGGACAGTTTTTGGTTTTGTATATTGGGTGATTGCACATGTTTTTCTGCGCATGTGTCAGTGCGTGTCTAATCATGTTTGCGTATATGCATATTTGTTTGTGGGTGTGGACGACTGTCAAAATGTTTATGTGCATATGTTTGTGTGTTTTTGTATGCCTGCCCATGTGCTCACGTGTGTGTGCTGTTGCGCAGGTGAGGAATGCGGCGGCGATTGTACGGCCTCCAGGTCATCATGCCGAGAGGAACTCCGCTGGCGGGTTCTGCTTCTTTAACACTGCCTCCCTGACCGCTCGCTATGCCCAAACCCTCGTCAAGAGACCCCTCCGCGTGCTCATCCTCGATTGGGACGTTCACCACGGCAACGGCACCCAGCACATGTTCGAGGAGGACAACAGGTATTTGAAACCTAGTCTGAAAGGCACAGAGTTGAGATGATCACATGCATCAGAAAGGGTTTATAATGTGGACCATTATAGCATAAATCTGCTGCAGGTCAGGCTCATTACGAGCCCTTAGCTGCTCTAAAATGACTGGGATAAATGACATAGCCTTTATTGCCCTGTTTTCTGCTTTAGGAGAAGCATAAAAAAATCTATTTTTACCATTTTTATACTTGAACTGAAGTACTCATTTAAATAAAGGACTCATGCAATATTTTACTGTGGATATTGTTGCTGGACTTCCAAGTGCATGATTTCTGTACTTAGTGCTTTGTAACTTATCGCTAAGCATATCTGATGTCAACGTTGGTTAAACTAGTTTCCTGTGTTCTGCCGAAGCCGCTCTGTAACTACTTTTTGGCAGTTAAAATGCGGTACTGCTATGTGAGGTGTTGTAAACATACTACATGTTAACATGTCTCCGCCACACACTGCAAAATGAGAAGAAACTGTTTTCTGGTAGTCAGTCTCTACGTGTGTCCATCACACGGTTATTAATATTTTGTCCCCGTTGTTTTTACTGAAGGAGATGGGGGATTTTCACCAAATCAGACATGATAATTCCCTACAGAGGGTAGTTAAACTGATTAGGTTTTTGGGGGAACCGGGTCAAAGGGCAAGGACAGGTCAGGTCAGTTGTATGCGGACACCGAAGATCTACTTTTTGGGCGTATGAAGCCATGGCAAGTTATGGCACCAGTCAACACTTTGGATTGAGTTGTACCATGTTAATAGCTGGCATTGATAAATGTAGAGGGGATTCAGCATGAAGACAAGTGTTTGTTCATGCCGTGGGTCCTTAAGTTATTGATGAAGTTCCAGTCTCAGAGTTTTCATTCAATCAAGCCGCTGACTCTAATGTTCAACCAACCGGGTCTTGCTGAGGATCTTAATTTGTTGAGTCAAGCCTGTTCCTGCTTAATATCGAACAGAGGACTGCTCCTATGCGGCCCCCTGTGAATATGATTCATGATCACTGGCTTGCACATATTTGTTATAAGAATGATGATTGGATATTTCTTGCTTCTCATTCCTCTCGATCATTCTCCCCCTCAGTGTGCTGTATATTTCGCTTCATCGCTATGAGAACGGCCAGTTCTACCCGCGCTCTGAGGACGCCGACTTTGATAGGGTGGGGCAGGGCAATGGGCGGGGTTTCAATGTAAACATTCCCTGGAATGGAGGAAAGATGGGCAACTCTGAGTACCTGGCAGCATTTCACACGGTGGTTATGCCCATTGCCAGACAGGTATGTGTACCTGAACTTCTGCTCCATGAACTGTGTCAAAGTATTTTAATCGTACAATGTCCTGGAGCAGAGGCGCCGATCTCAAGTCCTGGATGTCTGCCAGTGCTTAATTGAGGCCATGAAAATGAGGTTTGTGCTCTGCATTGCCTGTCAGTGACTTTGGGTAATCTAATCTAATTTAATTTGGCTGATCTCATTTGGAGCTATAAAAGTTGCCTGCTGTATGTGGATTTGAAAATGGAAAATAAAAGTGGAGGATTACATTTTCATTTTGATTATGAGATAAATAATGTGTTGACTTTGGAAACAGAACAGGTGTTTCTGACAATGCATTTTTTGCTGTAAGATTTATGTTTTCATTTCATGTTTGATAGCAATATGGCGGTTCACTATTTGAAAATGAAATGACAAATTGGCAATACTACTTAATTTCAAGTTGTCATAAAAAGTGCATACATGGACTTGAAATTGAAAAAGCTAAGTGGAGGGTTACGTTTTCATTTTCGTTGATACAAGTAACATGTTTGCTTCTTGATAAAGTAAATGCATTTCTGTGACTGCATTTTCCTTTTGATATTGCTAGCTATGCCTCCATAATTCTGGCTGCCCTGCATGTATTAATTAGCCTCTTCCTGTCCCCCTCGCCCACCCAGTTTGACCCTGAGCTGGTGTTGGTGTCTGCAGGGTTTGATGCAGCACGAGGGGACCCGCTGGGGGGGTATCTGGTGACGCCGGAAGGTTACGCCCACATGACTCACCTGCTCATGAGCCTAGCTGCTGGCAGAGTGCTGTTAATACTAGAGGTCCGTTGCGGTGGTATACAGATTAAAACAAATCATTCAATTACTGTTGGTAGTTTCATGTTGATGTGATACAGGTTCACAGTTGTATTTGTTTATTGTTTTCTCTGTTATTAGGTTCGCTGGGGGTCTAGTAACAGCAGGGTGTCTTTTAATTTCATTTTTTCTGTGCTTTTCCATGTCGTTTTCAGATGGTCTTTCTTGTGTGAACAGCTGTCTCTTACGTGTAATTGATCCTCGTTGCACCATAATATTTAATTTTTTTGTTTGAACATGTGCCAGTGGCTATACACTATCATTTCAACATCAGTGTGTACTTTCTTAAAGGGGACCTATTATGCTGATCCTTCTTGTAATACATATAGGTAATGTTATAATGTTGGATGTCCATACTCAACCTCCGAAAAGTTCCTAAACATAAGATACAGGGTTTTTGCCGTAATCCAAGAACGTGATTTTGTGAACGTGATTTCCTCTCCGAAGAGCTCCTCCCGTGATCTTCACGAGATCTGGGCAAAACCTGACGTCAGGTTATGCCTTCCAATTAGTTCAGACCTAGCTAAAGCCAGTCACGGCGCTGGACCTGCCCACATCGGAAACTATTCTAGCAGACATGAACAACCGCGGATCATTCTATGCCTTAGTAGCATCTACACTTCCAGAAATACGAAAGAAGAACCACAAATCATTTTAGGTGCAGTTTTGTCTGCATCTCTCCCAAAGCTGCTCATCCGTTTACTTTTGGATGCGAAGAAAAGCACCCATTTCTCTTCCAAAAGACGATGCCTTCAGAAATCAGTGGGTACCTTTTTTGTTTGCTGGTGGCAAACAGCCACGGCCAAAGGGGACGTCAGCTGTTTGCGCTCAGCGTTTCACCAAAGACAGCTTTGTCAGTAAAGGATAATTCGTCCCAGGATAAGCGTTTAAGCGCTCGGAGCCACAAGCTGTAAGTAACAAAATAACAGCAAATAATGTAAGTGAAGCTAATGAGTTACGGGAGGCTAGCAAGACCGCTAACGATAGTTGGAACTAACAACTGGCCTCAAACGCAGGCTTTGTAAAATATCTGAAGATAAAGCCTGTATCGGTTGCAACTGTCCGTGACTCACAAGCTATGTTTTCATCCACTTGTCAATCGAATTATCTAAAGTTCGCCAAAAATATTCATGGGAATAAAGTTGGTGAAAATGCATTTCCATCTAATGGCATTAAAGCGAATAAAAAGTAGTGCGTAATGACGCCACATGCTGTTATGCGATCAAATTGGTGTATCTAGTACATTTCTAACATTTGAAGCTATTTCCATTCATTCTCGCACTGAATCGCAGAACCTTCGAGTGAACAAAAGTAGTTTGTTAGCCAACTAATTTAGCTGGTTAGCCAAAATGGATCGCGTTTACCAATAAATGACGATAATTGCACAAGCTGTAGTAGTGCTTTGGTGCCAGCTATTAGCAGCATTGCAGACCATTATCAGAAGGAAACGACGGCACCATCAGGATGCAGTTGCAGATTCATTCGGCAAATAACGTTTCCATCCGCATTTATCGCATAAGCCTTTTACCAATCAAGAGAAAATCCGATGAGATGAACCTTGCAAACTATGAGTCGATAGTCTTGAAATCAAGTCTAATTTCACCGTCTCCTTGAGGCATTTTTAATTCGATATTACTTAATTCGTATAAGAACGTGCGGATGGAAACATGACTACAGATGTGGAAGCAGCTGCTTCACAGCATAAGCCTACCCAACTGATGGCCTGTTGAATGTGGCTGTAGCACTGCGGCTAACGTAACCAAGTTACTGTTGCTAATGTTTCCGTCTTAAATATGCATATCAGGGGAAATTCAGCAGAAGGTGTGTGAACATAAACCTCATTTGAAGCGAACTTTCTGTACTTGTTTGTAATTTGGATGCTCGGTACAACTGCCCCCCCCCGGTAAGGGAATTTACTGTCAGCAAAACCTGTAGGATGCAGGGTAACGTTTGTCTCTGTCGTTGTTATGACCGCTCGTTTATCAGCTACTGCATGTTAGTTCGCGTGCTGTGCAAATTAAAATGCTGCTGGTAACTTATAGGCAGTAATTATGATCGGTATGCTTGTGTTACTTCGGTAAGCATCAGTGTGTCATTTCTATCGTAACGTTGCCTGATTGTAGCCACTACATTTGAAGCTAACCGGAGAGGTGCTGTATGTTTCTGCAGAATTGCTTCAGTTTCTGCAGAACTGCTGCGAAGGCTTCAGTTAGACTACACGTAGGTTTTGCTGAGCTCGGGGCGCGTTTTTGGGTGCTTGTGAAATGATCGCTTTACTTATCCATGACCAGGGTCAGCCTGATACTTCTCCAATATCTGGGCAAGCTCTCTGATTCTACTGGTGAAAGCAATTGGAAAGCACACAGGCTATAACATGTACGGTATAACAAAAGATTTCTCTGCATTGCCGTTGATTGAATATTAAATCGGCGATTTGAATATTAAATTCTTTCCTGTAAAAGTTATAGATTCGCTAGCTCCACATAAGCCAAAGTTCACGCAAACGGAACTAAAGGTCTGTAAAACCTGTATTATGCTCAGAACATAACCGGAGCTCTATCTAGCTCTCGTGCACTATCCATAATGTGCCCATTTTCTGCGAGGAAATGCTGGTCATTCCGACGCAATAAGTAAACCATTACCACGGGCAATTTCTGAAAAGGCCGTTTAGCCTGGAGATTTCGCCGCTCCGTCATATACCAGCGCAGAAGCTGTTTGTTACTCCACGCTAACAACACACCACACGAACCAGCAGGTCCTAATACACACCAAAGCAGTCCATAAGCTGTTGGTCCACTTTTGGCTGCTGCTCACAGTTCATGTTTCCCTCTAAACTCAGACCTACCAGATTTCTACTGCCTCTGGTCTACTCTTGGGCATGTCGACCCGTTCAACAAACATGTCTGTATGTGGTGGATTCTACCTTTCCCTGCATCCTAGCTATAGAGTAGAAAAACCGCTGTACTCACCACTGTTACCGCAGCAAACTGTAGCCGATAGCAAATTCGAGCTTGAGCTGCCAGACTTTCGCACTGGTTCCTCCACTTTCTTCGCTGCGTTTATTAGAACAAGTTTATTTCATTAGATCTATATTCAGGTATAGTGTCAGATTTCGTATTTTCCCCGCCGATTCCTTAGCAGGTGCCAGACCTGTCTCACATTTCCATCTGGGGAGGCGGACCCGGAAACTGCCTTCTGCAGCCCCGTCCCGCCGAACTCCACCCTCCACAGAGCCAGCCAGTCAGAAAAAAGTGAGCACACGGGGAGTGGGGGGCATAGCGAAAGAGCCACCCCAATGAGGCATTTTAGCCAGAGACTACAATGGACTACAAATGGGGTTTTTTGAGGATGGCAGTATGAACTATATAAGGACCCTGTTTTGGACTTTGAATGATCCAGGAGTACTCTTGGGGAGTCCAAGATAAAAATATAACCTTGGAAATATAGCAAAATAGGTCCCCTTTGACCAATTAAACCAGCTAAATTGGTCGCACTCTTGTGCACATACTGAAGTTGAGTGCCGCACGGTGTTTTAACTGAGGAGAAATCTGGCTGTATTAGGTGCCTGTCTGCAGTGTTGCACCCTAACTGTGATTTTCTGGCTGTATTAGCTGTTTGTCTCCAGTGTTGGACCCTCAATGCGATTTTCTGGCTGTATTAATTGTCTTTCTTTAGTGTTGCACCCTCACTGTATTCTCTGGCTGTAATAGCGATTTGTCTCCAGTTTTAGACCCTTACTGTGATTCTCTGGCAGTATTAGTTGTGTATCTCCAGTGTTGCACCCTCACTATGATTTTGTGGCTGTACTAGTTGTCTTCAGTGTTGGACCCTCACTTTGATTCTTTGGCTTTTTGCATCAGGGAGGCTATAACCTCACATCCATTTCTGAGTCCATGTCCATGTGCACCAGCGTGTTGCTAGGAGACCCGCTACCTTCACTGCCCCTCCTCCTGCCTCCTCATCCAAACGCGGCAATCGCCATCAATTCCGTCCTGCGTGCACACGCACCCTATTGGAGCTCCTTGAGAATACAAAGTAAGTTTCATTTTATCAGTGAAACCTCATTATGCAGGCCTTGTTGTATCAGCATTCCGTTTAAAGTTGTGTTTCTGGAGATGTCGTTATTCAAAACATGGACTGAAAGATCATATTCTGGCACTGAAATGTGCATGAAATGTTAATGACTTTTTGGTCATCACTGGAGCAGAATTTGAAGTGGGGCCATGAATTGTTTTTATCCTGCCTGTCTTTGTGCTTTCCACAGTTCCCAGTTCTCTGCGCTTATCGTTGCCCAGTCCAAGAGGTAAACGCACTTCATTGGGCAAAAAATCACCAAAGAAGGGGACTCCTGCCAGAACCCCTGGGCAGGAATCATTGGCTGTCACCCCTGGGTCAGGTGCAGAAACACCTCCAGCAGCGCCCCCTGTTGGACAGGAGGATGAAGCACTTCAGGACATCACTCAGGGCCTGTTGTCTCTAGACTTGGACCAATCAGCTGCAGCCAATCAGAGTCCTGCCTCAGTGCCTGTAGGAGGGGCACGGCCCAAGGTGAAGCCAGCCCCTCCCCCGAGTACAGCAGGGGCCGAAAAATCACCTGCACAGAAGCTCCTGGAAAAACAAGAGGAGGCTGAGGGTGTGCCGCTTTGTGAACAGTCTAAAGCTCAGGTGAGGGGCACTGGCTTTATTATCAGGGGAATTTCAGAGAAAGGGTAGGGAAAGGAATAACATTTTTGTTTTTGCTGGCAGTCAAACCCTGAGACTGTCTCAAGCACCGGCGCCGTCACAACAGAGGACGGCGTAGCCCTGGATGAGGCCTCTGGTTGGTCGAAGCCTACCTTTGAGATCTTCTGTGGAGGCCAGAGCATGGATGGGGTACAGTATCTGTGCTTCACCTATGGAAAGCTTGACAGTCTGCTGTAAGGAACTCGTTGTTCATAGAGATGCCCTTATTCTATTCAAGCTCATGCCTCTAAATGTGTGCACTTTCCAGTTATATGTAGGTCACTGGTTTGGCTTCCTCCTTCATCAACCTGATTTTTCCTTAATCCAATATTCATTTCCCTGAAGTGGCCCCTTTGTATCACCCCTGCAAATATTTCAGTTGCCACAGTACTTTGATATATATCTGAGAATTATGTTGCAGTATTGTCAAAGAATTAAGTTTGACTTGATTTCACTTGAATACTTTTATTTGCAGTCTAGGAGAACATATTTCCTCTCCT
Organism: Gymnothorax reevesii; assembly: GCA_029721435.1. Lineage (NCBI taxonomy): Eukaryota > Metazoa > Chordata > Actinopteri > Anguilliformes > Muraenidae > Gymnothorax > Gymnothorax reevesii. The sequence continues at coordinate 61,725,672 of CM056585.1, forward strand.
ACTGACTGGACATGTGCAGGCTGCCTGCTGGTATTAATGTTAACATTTGAAATGAAATGAATAACACTACAGCAAGCAAAACTGTAAACTGAAATTTAGTAGACAAAAGGTTATAGAAGGCAAGCGCTCCCAATCTTTAATGCTGATGCCTCTAGACAGGGTCCCCGCCAATGTTTTCACCAAAGAAATGCCAAATCTTTTCCGTTTTTCCCCCATAACTTTGTGCAAAATTTTCATGACTATCTATGGCAGTTTTGAGTCACAGCTGCTCTTACAATGGAAACATTTGGGCTACAGTTGGAAGAATAATAAGGAAATGATTAACTAGCAGTTCTTGGCTAGTTTAAGTGTCATGAGATTGGTCAAATAACTGCTATTTTTGGCCAAACAGTGGGACAAGGGCATGAAATCATATGACCAAGCAGCACTGTCCATGCAGCCCCTGACTGGCTGCTTCATTAAGTAGATTTTAAAATAAACAAATAATGAATACATTGCATCAAATGTGATAATTTAGGGTCTCATTAAATTATTATGACTTCTCAAAAGCTTGTTGATAGTTAAAGATTTTCAAAACTCTTCCAGGCCTGGAAAATGCAATTACCAATTCAGTAATTTTACAGGATTTCATAACAGTGGGAACCCTTGTTATATGATCTACATAAACAAAAATACTTAAAGCCAGTACAAGGAGTTTTTCCCTGGTTGTGAAACAGCGTCATTTCAAATCCCGCTTACTAATCATCACTAATCATGACTGATGTGGCAAGCCGGTGTGCTGTAGGTTTAGTTGTAGCTGCGTTAGCCAGTTTACAGCACGACTATTCCTCTGCTTCTTTGGTTTTACTATCCGAGTGTCTGTGCATGCCACCACCTACTGCACGTGTGCGTTTAATTACATGCTGTATTCACAAACCGTTTATTGTCATGTGTTTGAGTGCGAGGATGTATCTGCAGCTCCAAAAATAGGAAAAAATTATTTGTTGTGGGTGATTTTTGTTTTTGTTTTTTTAATCTTTTTTTAAAATAATTTTATTTGTGGCGGGCCGCCAAAAATGAATGTATGGGAAACCCTGCCGAAGAAAGACAACGTGCAACTTGTTTCAGAATGTCCATGTTCATGGAAAGTCAGTTTATCTTGTTGCCTTGTCTAAGTCAACTTCTGTGAATGTTAAGGATAGTAATAAAGTTGACATTCAACATTTTACAGAACCTAACTCAATCAGCGTAACAAGAGGGCTTGACTTCGTTAAGTTGAGTTAACAAATCCTTTTTTTTTTTGTTACTGTGTACCTTAACTCGATTCTCCCTGTGGTATACCTTCACATTTGAAGCGAGTAAATCAAATAACCTCTCTCTGCCGTATTATTTCCAGGCAAAGATGTTCGTGGTGGAGCCCATGCCGTGGTGTCCTCACCTGGAGTCGGTTGGCCCTTTGCCTGCTGGGGGAATAGACGTGTTCCTGCCCTGTGAAGACTGCGGTACTGACGTAGAGAACTGGATCTGTCTCAGCTGCTACAAGGTACCCAGTGAGAACACAAGTTGAGCTTTGGTCGTATTAGATGTAGTAGATGCTAGTGCCTCTGATGGAGAATGGTTTTGACTTGCAAAGAAGGGGTGCTAAGTGTACATAACAAGTACCATAGAGATGGTTTAGACTTCAGCACCCTCTTCGAATGCATATCAAATCGTGAGGATGTTAATAAGTTCCATTATTTTCCATTTAGCTCTTCCAATATTTGAGAAGTTAAACCTGATTGTTAGGGTATTGTTATGCTATGATCCAAAGTTTGTGAGCAAGGAGCTCTTGGTACTATGTGGGTACTATATTTTGCTCACGTTTGTGAGCTACAAAAGTGCTTATTCTCAAAATGTGTGGTAAACAATAGTCTTTACTATCGAGTAATTCTTATGAAGCATACAGACCTGTCTAATCCTGTTACTGGGAATTGATCAAGCTCTAGTTTTTCATTTCAAATCTAAATCCAGTGGTACTCCTTATTTTCCCAATTGGCAGCTCGACAATACCTCTTGCTGATGATTGAGGCATGCTTTGTTTGGGTTGGAGTGAAAACCAATAAGATGGATGTTTGGTCTCCAGAGACAGTGTTCAGCAGACCTGATGTGATGCACTATTTACAGTCTATACAGAATTAAACCTTTACCTTTTTTCTGCCTGTGTGTTACAGGTCTTCTGTGGCCGGTATGTAAACCAGCACATGGTGACTCATGGCTTGGTTTCAGAGCACCCCATTGTCCTCAGCTTTGCGGACCTGTCCGTCTGGTGCTACTCCTGCGAGGCCTATGTGCACAACAAGGTAATGGGTGCTTTGGTGAATACGCAGTAAGCCTGCTAGCTAAAGTTCCACAATCTGTTTCATCCAATGTTCTTTACCTCCTTCTCAACTTCCTTTTTCTCTCTCGTTCCTGTCTTTAACTTCCATCTCAATGTCTTTCACTTTCCCTCTCTCAACCCCCCTGCCTCGCCATCTCTTTTTCTGTGCTCTTCTGTCTTGGTCTTTCAATCACTCCCTTTCTCCTCTCCATCTTTCTCTCTCTCTGGCTTTCCGCCCTTCCCTCTCCATTTCATCAGGTGCTATACGACGCCCGGAATTCCGCTCATCAGTCCAAGTTTGGTGAAGACATTCCCGGCTAGAACAGCAGGACGCAGAGAGAGTGGGAAGAGGACGGACTGAGAAAACAAGGGAACTGAAGGAGGATAGAATGGGTGGAGGAATGTCTCTCAGATGTAGACATGTGGTTTGAGATTTCCAGAGTGAGGTCGTTGGCTCGTGATTGAGGAACAAGTTAATGACTCCAGCTGTACTGTAGGAAAAGCAGTGCCTTCAACACATATCTTTAACATGTGACCCATTTCTTACCAATCTCAGCAGCAAGTACCCTCACCGAGCTCCTGAGGCAGATTATGATTGCTGAAATTGTCATTTTCATTGTCAATACTGTTTCAGATTTATTTAGGTTGATAGTGTGATTTCCTCTCCAAGTGTGATAATTGTGAGTTCTTTGCCAATACTAGCGGTTATTTGCCAGACATTTTTCCCCAAACATTCAATACATTGGCCAGCACTTATTTCTTGACCAGAGAAGTGTCATTCTGCAGCTATTGTTGAAAAACATCAATGATTTCATCTTTAAGATGCATTTTATGTCCACACTGTGTGAGACTAATCAATAATGTTTTTATGGAAAAGCCGCTGGAAAGAAGCGGCTCTTCTAAAATCACCAGCAAAGGGGAGTACTTTTATCAGACATCGTTATGAATGATATGTCTGTTTGCAAACCTTGTTAAATTGTATAAGAAATGGTTTGCTAGAAACTAAGACAAAAATGCTCTATGGGGTCATTCTGTACTAAGTCACTAAGAGCCTCCCAGTCAGCATCTTGGGTTGTAATACAAGTTTGAGCAGAGTGTGAATAATGTGTTTAGAAATTAATTGTATCAATTTTTAGTTTTATAATTTTATTGGGGAGCGTGTGGTACCCTCCTGGCTGAAGCGGGGGTAATTTTATTGAAAATACATTAGATTTTTGGTGCATTTTCAAAGTTCTCATGGGCCAAGGCTTGTGCAATTTACTGTGTGAGGAGGCACGAACACAATGTTAATGAGACATTTATCATATTGAGGTTGCCAGTAATATTTTTCGTTTGCTGTGGTTCAAAAGTTGGCAAAATCACCGATTTTTTTTTTCCAATTTTTAATGGCTGATCATCTTTGAATAAAGAGATATAAACCGTGGTAATTTGCTGTGCTAATTGCTAGCAAACTTTTCTATTCATACACCAAACATCAGACCTCAGTTCAAAAATGTTGACTTAAAGATGATCAAAGTTTGATTGAGAATAAAAAATTTTTGGTTCTGACCCAAATGCGGGGGGTCTTATGCATCAGTTTCACTAGGATGCATGAAGTCCATGAGAGAAGTGACTCCCCGCATTTGGGTCAAAAAAATGTTTTTTTTATTCTGAATCCAACTTTGCTCATCTATAATCAACATTTATGCACTCAGGTATCACATTTGGTGTATGAATAGAAAAGTTTGCATGCAAGTAGCACGTAAAATTGCTGAGGTCTAAATAAAAAAAGAAAAATTGTGTGAAGTGTGATTTTGCTGACTTTTGAGCCCCAGTGCACAAAAATGATTACAGGCAACTTTGAAATGATAAATGTTTCATAAGCAGAATGGTGATGCATGAGCGCATGGAAAATTTTATAAGCCTGGGCCCTTTGGATACAATTCATCTATCAAGACATTATTACCACTTTGTGCAAACTCTTAGCAAAATTCATGACGTCTACTGGGCAAGTGTCTGAAATTTGTGCGATTTCACATGGAATGGCCCCGTAGTAATCTGAAGGAGAGTGTTCACATAGCTGAATTGCTGGCACCTTAAACATTATATCTTTAAAATAAATTGCCAGACGGCATATAAAATCTCAGAAATCACCTTCAAGCAATACAGTGCAATACTACCTTACTTATAATTTGTTATCCTTAGTATTAATGTGGATTTTCATCCTTTTCTGTTCATATATTCGATGCACTCAAATGTTTTTACTTTAGGTATTTGATACTTTTTATAATGCCAATCCGAGTAATTTATGCTTCTGTTATTTCTGAAGGTGAGTCATTTGTATGTTAGTATCACAGCTCTGTTTTGCTTTCAGTTTCGACTTTGATACTGAATCTTCAATATAATTGGATATAAGACAGCAGTGATTATCATGCCTCTTTTATTATATTCACATTTTCTTGCTCCTGTGGAAGAAGTGATCATTTTTCATTTGAACGATATTTGGGGAGGCAAGATTCTTCACTGTGACATCATAGGAAGGGGTCGGCGGTTACCAAAGCGTTTTGTTTTTACAGGGGCATTGCCTGTTAGCTGAGTGAAGCTAACAACTGTTGTGCTCCTCAAGGGCTTTTAGCTGGCAAGGTGTTTCTCATTTCATCGCTCAGTAGAGACTGGGCTCACTAGGCTTTTGGTGCTAAAGAAATGACACAGGAATCCACCCCACTGATCTGGCACAGCCAATGAGAATGAAGATATATGAACAGGAATTAGCTGCTCAGCTACTGCAGCGCGTGAGAGGGGGGAAGAAAGGACCTGTTTCAAGGACATGCACACCGAGGACTGCCTCCTCCCACCCCCCTTCCCCCCCGTGCTTATTGGGAAGTGATGGTTGGACATATCAATTTCCATGAAAATTTTTCTGTTTAAATCAGCTAATTCATACCTTTTTCCTTGTGATTTTAAACACCTCTATTTTAAGTGAAATGTTTTGAATTAGTGAGACGTAGCTGTGCTGTTTGAGGTTAGTAATGGAGCTGCACAGGTCAGGCAGTAGTCGTGGGAGAGATGAATCTTAAAAGGGCTCTCAGGATTTAAAACATGTCAAACTTAAGTTGGCAATAACCTAATCTACCACATGCCCACTGTGTGCGGATTTTAATTTGGATTTGAGATTGGTTGTGAGCTTTAAAAAATTGGCTCTGTGACTCGCTCTCCTTCGAAGGTCACACAAATTAAATTTATCTCAGTTAAATGCAATTTCAGCATGAGCTGTGAGTAATTGTTTTGGCATGCGGGAACATTTGTGAGCTACAAGATCTAGGTGACAAAATTGGCAAAACATTCCTGAGTGGGTTTCTCTTGTCAGCAGTTCATTAGCGGTGTATTATTATTCAGCAGAAATAATCACCACTAGAGAACTCCCTTCCGTTCCCTCAGAAACGCAGGCTGCCACATTTGCACCAAGAAATGTACACAGGTGAGGCCTCTTTGTCAGAAGTAGCTTTATGACAGATATTCTCCCTGGTTACACATCCTTCTCTTTCTATTTGTCATGATCAATGTTTGCAGATTTACCACAACACAACAAAAGATGTCTTATTGGTTACTGTTGCCGTCTTTGAATTTTACATTTAACCCTCAGAGTGCTGAAATCCCTGCAAAAAATGTGCTATAGGAATCCTATAGGACAGTTCAATATAATTGTATAGAACTTTAGTACCTCAAGTCCTATAGAAAAAAAGTTCTATAGGAAACAGTTCCATAGAAAATCTCTGAAGGATTTTTTTTTTCCAGTTTGGCATCTTCAATCCCACCCAAATTTGGAAGGCAACCATTTTATATTTCATTTCCCAGCAATCCTTTCCCAACTTGCATCCCTGTAGCGCAATGACCACTCGTGTGCTGCTCCGACCGGGGCTCAAACCCAGACACTTCTGCTCCGCAATGGAACGGGCAAGGAAGTCAATGGGCAGCTGGGACTCTTATCCGAACATGAGGAAGTAGGGCTGTTCACCCGTGGTTTGATGGATGGTAGTATTATTAGCGAAGGTGACTTGCTGCAGGTACATGGGCCAGTTCCTTTTGTGCTCAGGGGACAGACTTCTTAACAGGTCATGCAGTGTCCTATTAAAGCGTTCACATTGTCCATTACCTTGAGGATGATATGGAGTGGCACGGGTCTTTTCCACACCGTACAGCTGGCACAGTTGCTGGAACATCGCCCCTTCAAAACACCTTCCCTGGTCCGAGTGGATTTTGGCCGGGACTCCAAAGCGGTAGAACCACTCATGGACCAGTACTCTGTTCCACAGCGGTTGCCTTCTGGTTCCTTGTCGCGAAGGCCTGGGTGTACTTGGAGAAAACATGAGTTAGAATCAACACATTTTCACAACCATCTGCAGAGGGTTCTAGACATGTGAAGTCCATGGCTACATTTGATATGGCCTGAGAGGCCAGAAGGCGGCCCATTACTGTTTTTGGTTTGGGGTGAACTGCTTTGGCCAGTGCACAACGTTCACATTGTTGGCAATAGTTCTGGATCTCTTAGCGCATGTTGGGCCAATAACACCTCTGCCACACCAGTTCCACTGTTCTGTCTATCCCCTGGTGGCCATGGTCATTGTGTAGCTGTTGCAAGACCTCACCTTTCAGGCTTTGTGGCAACACTAGCTGATGGATTACCTCCCCACCATCAGGCCGAAACACTTTACGTTAGAGGACACCATCCTTCTTCACCAGCTTCTTCCACTGACGCAACATTTCAAGCACAGGTACAGCTCCTGTTGGTCTGGCCCTGCCCCTTTGTGCCAAAATCTCTGAAACGCACTGATGGTTGGGTCATCTCCTTGTAAGGCAGCAAGGTCAGCAGAGGAATGAGATGGGAAGACGAGACCACCGAGGGTTACCTGCTGGTAAGATGTTGCCTTGGTCTGAAGTAGGGCGTCTGGCAGAGGGGTGCCAGGCAGCAGAGCTTCAATAGATGCCATTGACTCTGACGGTTGATACTGGCGAGAAAGTGCATCAGCATTGCCATTGGTGCGACCTGGGCAAGACTTAATTGAAAAGTCAAAGGAAGAGAGTTGTGCTGCCCATCATTGTTCCAGCGCACCAAGCTTTGCTGTGGACAGATGGCTCAGAGGATTGTTATCAGTGTAGAAAACACATTTCTGGCCCAAAAGATATTCTCTGAATTTCTGTCATAGCCCACTTCAGGCTAAGAATTTGAGTTGAGTTTCATTAAGTTGTAATTTGACATATTTAGTTCTGTCAGCCTTAAACCTCTACTAGCGTAAGCAACCGGCCGCACTTTACCATCCAGTTGCTGTGAAAGCACTGCACTAAGCCCCCAATGGCTAGCATCGATTTCGAGGATGAAGGGGAGTGAAAAATTTGCATAGGCAAGTTTGGGGGAGTCCACTAACGTGGCTTTGAGACCTTGTACCTGATGATTCTGAGACCCAAACATTCGTTCCATTAGCCTTTGAAAAGTGTTGGGTGCATTTCACAGGCCGAAAGCCATCCAGTTAAATTCAAATAACCCAAAAGGGGTACAAAAGGCTGTCTTCATCTTATCAGGTTCAGCAACTGGGACTTGGTTATTCCTGCTAGCGAGATCCAAAGTTGAGAACCAGCAGGCACCAGAGAGAGCATCGAGGGACGCATCGATTCGAGGTAAGGGGAAAGCATCATTTCTCGTGGAGTTCAGGAGTCGATAGTGAACACAAAGCCTGACTGTTGAATCTCTCTTTCTCACTACCACAATTGGGGAGGCAAAGGGTCTACAACTCTCAAGGATCACTCCACTCTCCTGGAGCTGCTGGATATGTGCCTTGACAGTATCATATTCAGAAGGTGGAATGCGCCTGTACCGCTGTTGGACTGGTGTCTCCTCTAGAAGAGGAATTTCATGTGTTATCAAGTTGGTACACCCCAAGTCCGCATCATGTAAAGGAAAAACAGACTGGTATTCATGCCAAAGGGACCTTACCCTCGCCTGGTCCTCCAATGTGAGTATAGACAAATCAAGGGATTCGATGGCTGCCAACAGTGGGTTCTCCTCCACATGCTGAGTGGTCAAGGTAGCCACATTCTCCCCTGTTGACTCCATGGTCACACTGATGCCATTAGATTGGCTGAGAATGTCAGCCTGGCTAAGGGTACTAAGCTGGATGCAGGGGGATAAAGTTACAGCCCTAACCCTAACATTAGTGACAGGGATGAATGAGGTGCCATTGATCACTCTGACCAGGACAGGAAATGCAAGGAGGCCATGTGGCAAACCTGTATCCAATGGTTCGAAGAGAGATAACCCAGTGGGGACCATAGATGCTTTCCTGCATTCACTATGCCTCCAGGGATGTAGATCTTTTTCCAGCCCCTAACTCTGACAGGACCACTCACTTGGGGTTCAGGCTGAAGTTGGGCTCTGTGACAGAACTGCAACGCCTCCTGCCAGGGATTCTGTTTGATTGGGGTAAGATCAAAAGGTTCAATGCCATATTCCAAAAACAGTTCCTTATAGCACTCCCGTATTATATTCATACCCAGAACTCCACAAATTTCTAGGGTTGAGGCTGGCACCAGGTGGATCTCTGATGACTAAAACACCACGCTTGGGATTTGCTTTCCCAATACCTGAACATCAAGTTCCCTATAGCTAAGGTAAGGGATTTCTTGCCCATTAGCTGCTCATAACCTTAGCCAATGGCACGCCCTCAGCCTCTCTGGGCCCCCTGCTTCAAAATGTTTGGCAAAAAAACTCTCGGTAATGGTAGGGACTATAGACCCAGTGTCCAACAGGCAAGATATATCCACCTCCACCCCCCCAAAGGAATCAGGAGTTTGGGAGTCATCATTGGAGCCAGTTCTGTTCCCATCTGAAATGTGGCTCAGCATAACAGAGGGAACTAGTTTTTGGATGGCTTGTGCAGGGAGTGCTGAGTGGCTGAACTATGGCTACGATTCATGGGTTCAGGGGCAATTACTCTCTCATTGTCACTGCGTTTGATGAAATGGCCTGGTTTTTGACACCGTTGACAAATGAGTGGTCCTCTGAAAGTGTTCTGAGAGTTCCTGGGCTTGATGGAAGTGCGGGTTGACCTCAATTCCTGCGTGAGCTGATTAATTTGAGCCTGCTGTTGCCTCAATATTTCCTTGAGTTCCACCAGTTCTGACCCTCCTTCTGTGCCCTAGTCTGTCCTGTATGTTGCATGCTGTACACTGAGGGGACAGAATAACTCCTGGGTTGGCCTAGTTCCTCCCCTGATCTGCCCTCCCGCTCCCACTCCCACGTAGTAGCTTCATTCCTTATAGCATGGAGGTCATAAGAGAATTGTTTGTCTGGATAACTCTGGATCATCTTGTCCATGAGCGTAAAAAGTCCATTGGAGAACTCCCTCAGTGATTCACCTTCCTGTTGTGTTCTAGCATAAAATGCTTCCTCAACTGCAATAAAGGATTGTGAGATTAAAGACCAGACAAAACAGCGACCTACCTCTTCAGCATGGGCTACAGAGCATGCATCAAACTGGGTTGAGAGAAGAAACAGCTGCACCACAATTCTGTATAAAAGTACAAAAATATGTAGAAAATCAGTCATCTCGTGCTGTCGAAAACCTTCCCTGTGGGAGCTCTTTTAAACAAGTTCGCCACACGACAGGCTTTCAACAGCTTTGATTTTGATATCACATCTCTGAGTAACAATAGTTGAATCTAGCGGTTTAGGGGTTAATAAAAGGATCCCCGGTAAAAGCAATGCTGATGAAGCTACAGCATGGCCATGCTATGAACCGCAGCATATAAATTTCAGTTCTGGAGAGAAAATCATTTCCCTTTATGCATCATTAGTTTCAGAAAATTTCTGAATTAGTCAGTGTTATAGTATTAAAATGAGTCTTGTAATAGTTTGCGCTCATGTGGAAAATGTAGACGCGCTTTAAGTGGCATTTTTGCTTGTCAAGTGCAATTTTCCCTCCTCGTTGGCAAATCTTGTAATGATCTCTTTTATCTCATTCCATTTTTTCTGATATTTAGCAGAAAAGTGTGATAGAAGTGAGACCTTGGGTCGACGTATAAAGTGAAAATACTACATTTATCTGGAAAAATTGTAATTGAAGTTAGGCTTCGGGTCTAAATATAAGATTATAATGCATTCAGCGGGAAAAAAATGCAATTCAAGTAAGACATCAAGGCTAAATGTACAAAACCCAAAACCAGTGAAGTTGGCACGTTATGTAAATCATAGATAAAAACAGAATTCAATGATTTGCAAATCCTTTTCAACTTATATTCAATTGAATACACTGCAAAGACAAGATGTTTAATGTTCCAACTGAGAAACTTTATTTATTTATTTTTTTGCAAATAATAATTAACTTAGAATTTAAAGGCAGCAACACATTGCAAAAAAGTTGGCACAGGGGCCTTTTTACCACTGTGTTACATCGCCTTTCCTTTTAACGACACTCAGTAAACGTTTGGGAACTGAAGCTTTTCAGGTGGAACTCTTTCTCATTCTTGCTTGATGTACAGCTTAAGTTGTTCAACAGTCCGGGGTCTCCGTTGTCGTATTTTACGCTTCAAAATGCGCCACACATTTTCAATGGGAGACAGGTCTGGACTACAGGCAGGCCAGTCCAGTACCCGCACTCTTTTACTACGGAGCCATGCTGTTGTAACACGTGCAGAATGTGGCTTGGCATTGTCTTGCTGAAATAAGCAGGGGCGTCCATGAAAAAGATGTTGCTTGGATGGCAACATATGTTGCTCCAAAACCTGTATGTACCTTGCAGCATTAATGGTGCCTTCACATATGTGTAAGTTGCCCATGCCTTGGGCACTAATACACGCCCATATCATCACAAATGCTGGCTTTTGAACTTTGCGCCTATAACAGTTCTTTTCCTCTTTGGTCCGGGGGACACGACGTCCTGTTTCCAAAAACAATTTGAAATGTGGACTCGTCAGACCACAGAACACTTTTCCACTTTGCATCAGTCCATCTTAGATGAGCTTGGGCCCACACTAAAAAAACTGAGACTTTGGATCAAAGTAAAAATAATTGCATTGACTTGTTACAGCTAATTTTTTAAGTTTTTCTCAATTGAAAAAAATTTTACGAAGGTATTTTTTTCAGTTGAGAAAAACTAAAAAAATGAGCTGTAACAAGTTGACAACATTTTTTTACTTTGATCCAAAGTCCCAATTTTTTCAGTGCAGCGAAGCCGGTGGCGTTTCAGGGTGCTGTTGATAAATGGCTTTCGCTCTGCATTGTAGAGTTTTAACTTGCACTTGCAGATGTAGCGACGAACTGTAGTTACTGACAGTGGTTTTCTGAAGTGTTCCTGAGCCCAAGTGGTGATGTCCTTTACACACTGATGTCGGTTTTTGATGCAGTACCGCCTGAGGGATCGAAGGTCACAGGCATTCAATGTTGGTTTTCGGCCTTGTCGCTTACGTGCAGTGATTTCTCCAGATTCTCTGAACCTTTTGATGATATTACGGACCGTAGATGATGAAATCCCTAAATTTCTTGCAATAGCTTGTTGAGGAATGTTGTTTTTAAACTGTTCGACAATCAGCTCACGCATTTGTTCACTAAGTGGTGACCCTCGCCCCATCCTTGTTTGTGAATGACTGAGTATTTCAGGGAAGCTGCTTTTTTACCCAATCATGGCACCCACCTGTTCCCAATGAGCCCGTTCACCTGTGGGATGTTCCAAATAAGTGTTTGATGAGCATTCCTCAACTCTCTCAGTTTTTTTTGCCACTTGTGCCAGCTTTTTTTAAACATGTTGCAGGCATCAAATTCCAAATGAGCTAATATTTGCAAAAAATTACAAAGTTTACCTGTTCGAAGATTAAGTAACTTGTCTTTGCAGTGTATTCAATTGAATATAGGTTGAAAAGGATTTGCAAATCATTGTATTCGGTTTTTATTTACGATTTACACAACGTGCCAACTTCACTGGTTTTGGGTCTTGTAAGATTAAAATGCATTTTTCTAAAAATGTAATAGAAGTAATGCGTGAGGTGTAAATATATGATGGAAATTCTTGTGAGCACTATGGGCCCTATCTTACCGATCTTAGCACTCGGTCTGAAACGTGTGGTGCAAGTTTATTTGGGGCGTGTCCAAATAGTTAAATGGCGGGTTATCTGGGCGCCTAGCAAGGCACTAACTGCAACGGGGTTGGATTTAACTTCTTAATTAATCATAGGCATGTTTTGGGCAAAACATGGAATAAACCAATCAGTGTCATCTCCCATTCCCTTTAAAAGCCAGGGGGACTTGTGCCGTGGCGGATACCTATTAAAAGGGGGGATATAATATACTGTAATTAAAAAAAAAAAAAAACTCCTTTGCTGCATCAGAATGAGGGCTGCTTGTGCCCGAAGTGAAAGCGCCCGAGCAAACCATTGTTTAAAGTATGGAAACCTGATCACAGCAATCTTCAAAAATGTGATAAAATATTTTTTTAAATATTTCTCAAAATTATTTTAATCACATCCAGGTGTTAAAAATCATAACAGGAATCCCCAGGTCCGCAGTTGAACTTTATACTACTTACAACTTGAGCATAAAACAAGCAAACATAAAAAAGGTTTTATTTCTGGGTCGCCAGTAAAATTAAAAAAAAAATTATAATGATAATAACGCGCTGGTGAGGGACGACTAAGAGAAATTAAAATGAGTGAGAAAAATTGCAAGAAAGAAACGAAACTAATGTTTTATTTCATCACGGACCGTAACCCCTAGAGTATCCAACAGGAGTGACAAGAACTTGTTTCCGCTTGTCTTAGGAATGAAAGGCAAGTCGAATATATGGAAGAAATTCGGATCAATTACAGACTGTGTCATCTGTAAGACAATGTCATCCATTTCTTTTTCTAAAAGTGCTGGTTTCTTCGTTCGTCAGGCAAACTGTAAATTATAAATCCATTCCCAAATGAAATGAGGGATTTTGCATTTGATAAAGGAAATGGGATAGCAGACACCATATTTATGGATCAGGCCTGATTTATTTTTTTTTCCACATTATTGCAGATAACGGGTCTACCCATGCAGGACGTATCTAGACTTCAGATGCGCATTTTTTCAGCAATTCAAACATCTGTTCAGTTTCAGTTTGTGTTTCTTGTGACAGACCGAAAATCCATGCAGTATTTAGACATTATATGGCATGTAGGCCCTATTTGATATTATGGCCAACCATTGCCGCCGAACAACCAGCCGTCCAGAGGGGATCCTCTGGAAGACAACATGAATTAGGTTGCTTGTATTAAAGAGTTGTGGCTTTATCCAGTATAATCTGCATTCACCTTTGTGCATAACTTCAAATTTTGAATCGCAAATTATCCGATGGAATATGTTTCCTGGCGATTTAACTTGCCTGCATCACCTCATTCTCTGATGTGGATACTTGGAGCGATCGCGCTCACCATTCTGACGTGTTTTTTGAATATCTTGAAAATAATCTTTCATATCGTCATTTTTTATTTTTAATTGTTTGCTTTTGTGGACACTTTAGGTCGTCGTTGCGTAATATGTAACAAGCGGAGGGTAGGGGAGCGCCGGTGCGAAAGTAACTCTGGACGAAAGTAATACGGCGATTTACTCACAGCCATCTGCCCTCTGATGCGTCTTACTAGGTCATCACGTGCAGCTTGTGCCCCTCTCCAGACCCGCGAAAAATCTTGAGGCGTCGCACGAGACCTGGAAGACTGTTTTCCACACTGGAGAGTAAATTCAGACAAATGGTAAACTTTTTTTGATTTAAAGATTGTCTTTATTGCTCCATGTGTCATATTTATGATGAAATGATAGGTCATTTAGTTTTGCAACATATCCTGAAGTTTGAAATGTCAGACCTTTTCCACTTTAGAAGCAATCCTCGTTCAAATGTCAGGAGTCACCGTCGGGACTGAAGTAGCAACGGTTACGTTCGTCCCTCTCTGCTAATGCGGCCGCATTCTGTGTTTAAAAGCATAATAAAAATGTGTGTTATATTTCACCGACAGAAAATGGCAAGAATTAGGGTCAGAACTACTCAGAGAGGAACGGTTGACCCGGAGGTTTTTCGCAAGGGCCTTTTCTGATGTCCGAAGAGGCGAGAGTATAAGGAGGGCAGCAGAGGTGCGTGGCGTTTGTCATGTCACCCTGTTCAGGTACTGCAAGAGGAGGGCAGAGGCAGGTGGGCAGCAGGCCAGAGCCCCAGGGCACAGGCCTCACAACAAAGTCTTCACAGAAGACCAGGAGAAGAGACTGCAGGCATATATTAAGAGAGCAGCAAATATATATTTTGGCCTGGGTCTTAAAGAGGTGGGAGTAACACCGCAGACAGAGCTACTCCACTACCGCCACATAGCAAGCACCTCCACTCCATATCTGCCCCGGCTCTGAGACAGATCAGCTGGAGCCGGGGTAGATCCGGAGCGGAGGTGCTTGCTATCTAGGAATTAACCTCTTTTTTATGCTGTTTTAGGTGCAAAAGTTTGCTTCTGAGCTGACCGAAAATATTGGCCTCAAAATTCCATGTTCATGGAAGAAAAACCAGATGGCAAGGAAGGATTGGCTCACCTCCTTCCTCGAGCACAACAAAACCCCGTCCATCTGTCGACCTCAAGCCACCAGCATGTCCCGTTCCACCAGCTTCAACGAGACCACTGCGACAGCGTTTTTTAACAACCCTAAAGACTGTCCACACCCGCTATAATTTTGAAGCAAATGACATCTGGAACATGGATGAAACAGGTAAAAATTTATATTTAGATAAATTAAAAAGCAACAATGATTTGCAACAGCAATAATTCATTTCATTTATTATTTCAGGTACTACAACGGTTCAAGTGCCAGACAAATCATTGCCACCAAGTGGCAGTGCCAGGTCAGTGCTGTGACCTCTGGGGAAAGAGGGACATTGGTGACTGTTGCTTTTGCTGCCATCGCACAAGGCATCTTTGTTCCCCCTTACTTTATCTTCGCAAGGAAGAAGTTCCAGGACCACTTCATCCAGGATGGTCCCCCTGGCTGCACTGGTTCTGCCAATGGATCGGGGAGAATGGGGGAGACAGATTTCTTGGGCTTTTTACAGCATTTTGCAAGACAAACTCGCATGACCCCAGAGTCAAAGTTGCTGCTACTCTTAGACAATCATGCATCACACCTCTCTGTGGTAGCTATTGACTTTTACGAGTCACATGGCATTGTACTCCTGTCATTTCCACCCCACTGCTCCCACTGTCTTCCGCCGTTAGACAGAAGCATTTTTGGCCCTCTGAAGCACTACATTAACAGTGCAGCAAACAATGGGATGCGAATGAACCCTGGAAGAACTTTCACCATCTACAACATCCCAAGTCTTGTGGCTAAAGCTCTGCTTCAAGCTGCGACACCAAGCACCATTTCGTCTGGGTTCGAGTGTACTGGTATCTGGCCCTTGAATCCAGATATTTTCAGTGAGACAGACTTTGCTCCAGCTTTTGTGACTGACCGTCCTGCACCAGCAACGGCTCCATCACCAGTGCCAGCGCCCTCTTCATCACCAGTGCTAGCTCCATCACCATCACCAGCGCCTGCTCCCTTAAGACACCACCCAGATAGCAAGCACCTCCGCTCCGGATCTCGCCTGGCTCTGAACCGGATTGGCTGGAGTCGGCACGGAGCCGGGGCAGATTTGGAGCGGAGGTGCTTGCTATCTGGGCAGCAACCTATCCAGAGCCCATTTGAGCTGCATCCCCATGAGTCTGCCATTCCTGTAGATCGTGAGAGTTTATGTCCGTGCTTGTCTTTAAATGTGCATGTTGAGCCTTGCCAAGCATTTTTTTAAATTTTATCTGTCCAGGTATGCTAGTGGTTCCAGGAACATTAGTGGCACGGCAATACAGAGATTCAGCCCAGATTCAGAAAGGGTTCGCCCATATCCAAAGGCTGTCTCGAGGAAAGAAAATAAAAGGAAAGGCAGAAAGTGGTGAGCATAGTGTCATTTTTGACTCATTTTTAATTCTCTTGCTTGTATACAAACTAGCTGATTCTGACTATAATCTCATTGAATGTTGCAGGTCAACAGCAATACTGACGACACCCCAGTGAAAGCTGCTGTGGAGGAGGAGAGTCGGTAGAGGGGCCAGAGAAAACAGTCCTCTTCACAACTCCCATAGAAAACGAGGCTTGGTGAACACACTGCAACCACAGTTTCTCAGGGCAATGATGAGGAATGTGTTGTTTGTGGGGAGACATTTGCATCATCTTTGCCTGGAGAAGTGTGGGTGGGGTGCATCTTTTGTCTGCTGTGGTCACATGAGGCATGCACTGAGGGTGCCGCTCATTACATCTGTCACAACTGTGAGTAATTTCATAATTTTTATAAATAGACCAATTGCTCATTTAACATGTTTGTGTTTACTTTTGAAACATTTGAAGCCAATTAAAATGTTTAAAACAAATGTCTAGCTGTTTTTACTTCTGTTATAACGACAGAAATTTAAAAAGATTCCAGTAAATTTGATCAGGTTACTTTTGACCTGCCCGTGCATTACTTTCATCCCGACTGGATGGGTCGAAAGTAGCAATGCGCAACTTCCGTTCGACGTCAAACTATGCCGAAGTCAATATATACTGGGATGATTTAGCACCTGATATTGACAGAGCACACACAAAAGTAGTTAATCGCTCCAAAATTTTTTTTTGGTCTGTAACGTTATCTTTTAAAATGATGTCCATGTGAAAAATGTTACTTTCGTACTAGTTCTCCCCTACGCGTTATGCACTCGCTGACAAAAGCGCATAATACTCCTGACAATGCGCCCTTAAAATTGCAGTCAAAAACTGACTACTGACTGTAAATTCTGTTGGTCAATTGCGCAAGAGCTTTACTCAGCCTCAAGATGCAAACAGCCCAGCATTACACCTGACCACACCTCATTTTAAGACCAACTCGCCCATGGGTGCTCACTTTGACACAAATGAATTGGTTATTTATGCAGCGAGGATGCTGGACGGGAAATTACGATTTGCTCCCCACTGCGCTGGGTGTAAGATAGAGGCCTTTATTTTTGTTATTTTAGTGAGGTTTCCTGAACTGGCAAGGCCATTTCCCAATACCTCCTGCAAAGATATAATGCTGATTTTAGATCCGTGAGGCAAATCTTTTAAACAATGTTTTATTTCCTATGTACCATCTTACTTTATTTGTACTTTCTCATCAAGTCTTGTTCAGCAACATGTCCTGTTTTCCGCATTGCGTTTTGGACCGGCCATGGTCACAAATAACATACCTGGTACCTCTTATGACAGCCATGATTACCATATTTACAGATTGAGTTCTATCAATGTTGCTCACTCACTGCTACAGTTCATCTCAGTTCACTGGCTTTGGAAAGAATTGCATTTGTTTGGGCCTTTGGGGCATTGAGAAATAATGGAAGAACTTTAAATTAATTCAGCAAGCTTTGGGGGAAAAAAGGGCTGCTGGCCTTTAACGTACAAAGGAATACATTAAAGAGAACCCCTCCCCTGTTCCTCTGAAATCTGTTTTAATCTCTGTACTGTCTGAACCACTAAAATACATCTTAATAGAATAGGTTCATCTGTCATTTCTAATGGCCGAGATCATTTTTTGAAAAAGAGATGAATAATAAAAACAAATGGTATTACCCAGAATTATGCGAATGACCCCCTGAGTTAAAATAATTGATTTTAATGCGTAAAATGTCTGTTATTGAGTCTAGAAGAAGAGTGATGAGCACTGGTAGCAGTGTGTGTGCCGGAGCCGTGAGTTGACTGGGATTTGAAAGTGGTGATATTTCATTGAGTAATACCTGCAGCATCAATCCTTCATACCCCCTCTGTTTTCATCACTCCCTCCTTTTATTTCACTGTGCATTTCTCTCTGTCTCCTGAGTCATGGTCCCAGACTACCTCAGTCTGAATGCCCCCTGTCCCCAGGTGTTGGATTCCTCTGTATTTCTGTGAATGTTGTGTCTGTCTGGACTATGTAATGTGCTGCTCCTTTCCCCCAGTGATGATTCTGGCTCATTCCGCATCGCCGCCAGCCTCTGCAGTACTGTGTGTGCGAGAGCCCCTCCCCCAACGAAAACCTGCACTGTTTCCTTTTTTTCTATGTCTGTCCTTCTCTGTCTCTCATTCTCTCCATCTCTTGCTCTGTCTTGCTCTATCCCTCCTTCTCTAGCTCTATCCCTTCCCTCAAACACGCTAGCTGTTTCTCTTTCTCGCTCTCCCTCTTGCACTGTTCCTCTATCCCTGTCTCCTCTCTCTTTCTCTCTCTCTCCCCGCTCTCCCTTGCTCTCTCCTCTTTCTCACCCTCCCTCCCTCTCTCCTCTCTCTCTTCCTCTCTCTATCTCTCTCTCTCCCGCGTTTTCCTCGCTACACGTGACCACAGTCGCTCTCTCTCCCGTGTGTACGCTCCGGGCCTGCAGCTGTGGCAGCATCGGTAGCCGCAGTGACTCCCTTGAGGACAGAAAGAGGGACCTTCATTTTTTTTCCCTCTCCTTCTGCGTGCCCACGCTCATCCCTGAGTCAGAGCCGCCATTTTCTCTCCTGTTTTGATTTGAAATCACTCCGGTCCGCAACTGCAGGAGTGAAGAAGTGACGCACAGCCGGAGGAGTCTGCCGCAGAGGTGAATCTTCGGCTCGGTCGCCCATCTCTCTCACCTCTCACCACCATATTTCATCCATCGCCTGAGCCATCTGCCAGAGAACATTACGCACGGGCCTCCATCTTTGCTGCCGAAACCAGATTACCATTAGAATATTCCTCCTTTTGCAGCAGTCTGTTGCTCGTCTGAAGAGCATTGTAGGAGCTTGTGCTGTCGTTTATTATACCCACTTGCTGTTTCATGCTTTCCTCAATTCTGTCATTCACATCTACAGTGTCCATTCATTCTATTCCATATATCATTAATAACAAACCTATATATAGGTTGTTAGATTAACTTGTACGCAATGAGCCAGCAAAAAGCAGTTAATATGTGTACAATGAAAAACAAGCATAATGTTTCCGTAAAGACGTGGAATCATTCTAAAATTATTTTTTTTAAATACATTTTTAATTGGAATTTCCAACTCATTTGCACCTCATCACATTAATCAGTAGTAACTCATTTGTTTGATTTCAATATGCCATTACACCTTGAAATGTACTTCAGGTGAAAGATCTCAAGTACTTAGAAACTTTTTGATGTAACATTGTGAAGTTGAGGTAACTGTCTCGTGGTAATTGAAAGCAGTCAAATTCAAGAACACTAACAATCTAATGAGATTTACAGCTGGAAGGACAAAAGCCACATTAACTGTTCTTACTGCTCAGTGGTAGAAGAGACCCTATTATCTCCCCTAATCTACCCACAGTCACCAGCACCCCCTTGGCTGCTGATCACCATGCAGCCCCACACGGCAGAAGTGGCCCGGCTGTACCAGACGGAGTTTGTGCGGAGTGCGCGTGCGGTCGGTGCCCTGTGGGCCGTGTGCACGCTGTGCTTCGCCATCATAGAGGTGGTGATCCTGATCCAGCCATCCTGGGTGGGCACCCGGGAGATACGCTACCAGGGCGGGACTCGGCCCCCGCAGGCTGGGACGCTGGGGCTGTTTGAGGTGTGCCTGGAGTCGGACTGGCCTGTGCCGGAGTGCCGGGGGTCCTTGCGTACCCTCACCCCGCTGCCGGCCTTCCAGTCCCCGGCCGTCCTGGTGTGCGTGTCCCTGGCCATGGTGTGGGTCAGCGTGGGCTGCCTCTGCCTCTTCCGATTCTGCAACGCTGCCACCGTCTACAAGATCTGTGCATGGCTGCAGCTGACTGCTGGTGAGAGCGGGAGGAGAAGTGAGATTTGATTGGGTAATGATGAGGATTAGTGAGTAATGATTGGGTACTGATGAGGAGTTGTGGGTATTGATTGGATTATGTTGTAGCATGGTGAGTAATGATTGGGTAGTGGTGAGGGGTAGTCGGTAATGATTGGGTCATGAAGACAATTAGTGAGTAATGAGTGGGTACTGATGAGGAGTTGTGGATATTGATTGGATTATGTTGTGGCATGGTGAGTAATGATTGGGTTGTGGACAGCGGTAGTAAGTAGTGATTGGGTAATGATGAGTAATGGAAAATAATTTGGAGCTGGTGAAAGGTTGTGAGTAATGATTGGGTATAATATGGACTTGTGAGAAATGATTGGGTTATGTTGTGGTACAGAAAGCAAGGACTGGGTACTGGTGTTAGGTATAGTGAGTAATGCCTTGGCAAGGGTAAGTGGTAGTGGCTGATGATTGAGGCCCTTTTCCAAATCTCTCCCTTGTCACTCACACTTCACTACCCAGTGTCATTCAGGGTTAAGTCTCCCTGCCGGCGATGGAAGGAACTTCATTAAGGGGGAGGGTGTAGATGTGTATAAACTTTGGAATGCCCCTGCTCTTCATCCAATGGGAGCAGCGGTAGTCATCACCATGCTTACCGATAGACGCGTTGCACTGTACATGGCAGTCCAGTTCCTCAATAATGCACCTCTTCTCCATAAAATATTTCAGAAAGGCTATTGTTAATTAATATTTATATAAAAGGTAACTCCATAAGCAGGATTGACAAACATGATGGTACATATGCAATGACATTGCACATTCATTACATTCATGGCATAGTTCATTTGTGAAAGGACAAAATATTAATTGAATCAATAAAAACTCAATCCCACGTTTCTTTTGCCGCATTTTTACATTCTTTTTTGGTTCGTCGGCGTGAGACTGCATAGGCCCTTTATTTTTCCATATGTCCTGAAATTGCACAATGCGGGCAATCAAGTCAAATCAAACCTACAAGAGTACCGTTATCTTCGGTAGGTTATGCAACTGCACATTCGTTTTAAACTAGATGTAACCTCCGGTTCCCTCATGTGTGCACAAAATAGTCTATCAAATGTCGGCTTGTGGTAATGCAACTTATTACTTATCGTTTGGAAATAGTTGCTCGGAACTCACGTGTGTAGATACAGTATGCTACCAGCGCGAATAAAGGTTCCACTTTCGCCAACGCGCCGTTAGCCGTGTGTCAGGCGAAACTCTGGTAGACATGCCCTGCTCACTGAACCGGGAAGTAGAGTGAATGAGAATGTTGGCAGGCTGTTTCATGCATTTCTTAGTGTAAATCTCCATCGCAAAGAATTCCAAATAAATTCAGCGTTGAAATTTTTTCATCGGGCAACATGACGTCCATTATATTTTCAGTATTGTGTAAACGCCTGAAGTAAATTTTGCCCCAGAGCAGTTGGCGATATATTTATTTCCAGGAAAGTTGATGTCTGCAAATTCATGTATTTTTGCCATAATATTTACCGATAAGAATTAAGAAATGAAACCTTTAGTTCTAAAGCGCCGTTATCGGAGAAAGCAAAACAACAACAACATGTTTTGCCACCACTTTAATAGCTATAAAAAAAAATAATATATATATATATATATATATATATATATATATATATATGAATATATAAATATATATTATTATAATATATGATGAACAAAATGCACATTTTTGGAAATAGAAATAAAATATGCAGATATCAATGAACTTGTAACTTACAATAACGGTGTCACTTTTTCCTAAGTCCGCAAGAAATGTTTCGGCCTTTGGAAATCCGGTGGCTTTAGTCCTCGTTGTGTATAAGCCGAACAACTCTCAGTCAAGAAAGCGTTGACTTGTTCAGCAGGATCAAACGCGGTTGAACGTAAAGTGTGCTAACTTGCCTTTACTTATAAATTGAGAGCTAACCTCAAGAATAAACTTTGGCTGTTACGGTCAAATTAACGCTACAAAGCCCTTCTCAGTTGCAAGTGTCATGGGGTAGCACGGATTAAAAACTGTTCTCACAGCGGGACTGATTATGTTTTCACATTTGTGAGAAATGATCACTTATCCTCCTTAGGTATACTGTGTAAAACATTTATATTCAAATTTAACGGTGTAGTTATCAATTTGCAAACTGTGTGCAAGCCAATGTCTTACATTATTAAGACCAATAGCTATTTCGCCACGGCAAATTATCAACATTTACAGTGACATGAGCAAGATTTAAAATTTTGGGCATCCAACGAGAAATTATAAATGTATTGTTAAATATTTTGCGACAATAAATGCGTACGTTGTCATCCATATGGAAAGCGTCTCTACTTCACGACTACTCCTACTTGTAACTGCCTCTCATAGAATTAGATATTTTAAAACTCTAATAACAAAAACATCGAATGACTTGTAAATAAGTCGCATCCGAAACAGTTGCAGTAGTTTATTCTTGCCAAAATTCAAGGCCTGCAACAACATCTGGTACACACCAGTCATATCTCAAACGGCAGGTGCCACGGGTAGCAATGGCAGTTTTTCAATGCATTTCAATGTGGAGATGTACGGCAGTCCCCATTTCAAGCCCTGCCCAAACCCTAACTCCTAACCCTTCCCATTACTGAGGGCCTTTATCAAACCAGCCCCTATCCCCTCATCCTACCCAATCCCCCATTTGTGCGTTCACGTAGAAGGCTCGCCATATTACCTTTCGTTCCATACCAGTTATTGGAGTGCAAGTGGGTTATTAAACCCTCAGCAGCGAGTCTACACTGATGAAGGCTTACAAACCACCCTTTTCTCAAGTGCAGCACTTCTTTTGTGTGCTGGCTGGAGGAACCACCACTTACAGTACCAGCGTGGATAAAGGTACCGCTATAGTTAACGAGAAGTTGGCTTCGCGTATCCGTCCAGCTTTCTCTGATCGGCCTGGCGGGTGGCAGAGGATTACAATGTGGTGTCGGTGTAGTCCCGGCAGGCAGAACTTGGGGGGACTGTCCATGGGGAGGAGTGGTTTTTGGGTGCGCAATGTCTGGACACTTGGCAGTTTTTTTTGACACGGTAGTCGATTTCAAGGGATTAGGATAAGGATTTGGGATTAGGGTTAGGGGAAGGATGAAGAGTTGGGGTTAGGGTTAGGGTAAGGGGTAGAGTGTTGTGGTGGGGGTAGGGTTAGTGGCAATGGTGGTTATTGTGTTAGTGCTGAGGGGTAGAGAGTAATCATTGGGTAAGGGTTAATGGTAGTTGATGATGACTGGATAATGGTGAGAGCTAGGGTAGTGAGTAATGACTGGGTTATGGTGTGTGGTCGTGAGTTCTGAGGGGTTAGTGTGGGTGTGCGTAGGTTGGTTTATAATCAGTGATTTATTTATTTACTGTAAGTATTTATAGTTTATTTGAGCCTATAAGTACTTATAATAGGATACTGCTAATGGTACACTTGACCTTGCCTGATGGTATGGGTGATGATGATGTTAAGACTGTTGGAGTGTGGTTTCGTAAACAAGGTCAAATTAATTTGAACAAGTGTAACAAGCTAACCTGTCAGAACAGGCAGCAGGTGTGTTTGCATCAGCGGCAGCATTTCATTAAAGTTGTAAATTACTTTTACACTCTCCTCCTCTCTCTCACCACCTCCCCTCCTTCTCCCCCCTCTCCTCCCACACATCTCTCTCATCCCCCTCCCTCTCTCATTAACAGGTTTCTGCCTGGCGCTGGCCTGTGTGTTGTTCCCGGACTCCTGGGAGTGTGCAGAGATGCGGGCGCTGTGTGGGGACCGGGTCAGCAGCTTCTCCCCGGGAAACTGCTCTGTGCACTGGGCCTTCGTGTTGGCCATGCTGGGCGTGCTGGACGCTGCCATTCTGGCCACACTGGCGTTTGTGCTGGGAAACCGACAGGACGCCCTACTTCCTGACGATGGCAAAGATGGTGAGAGCCAAAGTAATACTGCGCTCAGACGGGTCTCTCAGTTCAGTTTCATTCCAGTTCAATTACACAATGTTCATATATAAATAAATGTGTTGCATAAGATTTTCAAAAATCTTAATAAATTGTACTTTTATACATGCTCTACAATACATCATGATGTAAAAGCAAAATATTGCGTTTAATTAGGTCCATATAACTTTGAACATTGGCAGTTATTGTTACTTATTGGAAATGAGATTAAATAATGAATATGAATTGTGTAGCTAGTTATATAATCTGCTGAAACTCTGCCAAAAACTGAAAGTACTAGAAATGATGATAATTTACTTCATGCCAAACTCAATTCAATTCATGACCAGTTGCTTTTTTTGGGAGGGGGGCACTATGTTTGAAAATGGTTGTGATTTTTCTTTGGTTCATACAATACAAGCAATCATTGTTGCTCTCTGCCGAGAAGCGCGGAGCAGGGGACATAGTGTATAGCTCCGTTCGTGCGTACACGTACGTGCGTCCGTCCCATTGGTGTTGACGCAATAAGTACCGCTGGACTGATTTTGCTCATATCTGGCACCAACAAGTACTTGGGGGGGAGTCTTGTGACCCCAGTTGTTTTTGGCGTCCTAGATGTCATTTTCAAGGTCACAGCCCAATTACATAGGTTTTACCTTTGTAAACGTTAACACAATATCTCAGGAATAATGGACTGATTTAGCTGATATTGAGCACTTACAAGTACCTGGGGCGTCCTGCAACCCCACTCAATTTTGGTGACCTTGAGGTTTTCAACCATTTTTCAACCATTTTCAAGGTTACAGCACAATCAAATAGGTTTTGCCTTTGTAAACCTTGTTTATGCAATATCTCACTAACCAGTTGACCAATTTTGCTCATATTTAGCACTAGCATGTACATGTGGTGGAGGACTCGATCACGTTAGTGACAATTACTTGTTTTAAATCTAGTGTGATAGAGGATGGAACCGAAATAATTAAAATTGTGGCACTTTCCAAATACTGCAGGGCCTGTCTGCAAATGCATACAAATACATGAAATCCCATATTTTTGGTCATTTTTGTCCTTGTCTCTTGCTTTCTTTTTTTGTAATTACTCTCTCACTCCTTGCTCTCCCAAAATAACACCTTTCACCTCTGGGAACATATCAAATTAACGGTGTATGAATTCGCAATACTCCAGTCATGTATGATGTAAGCTCTCCATGTCACTGGAGGCGTAGTTTGAGCTAATCAGTGCTAATAATTTCTGAGTCACAGTCTGTGCTTCTGAAGTCCCTTAGCGAGTTGCTAACCCAGCATTCATTCTCCCATTTGCAGTAACTGGGTTACTCCTTGCGGCATAAGACAGTTATGAGCCCTTCAGAGTTTCTCAGAAAGAGCCAGGTGAGGCTTTAATATCCCTCCTACTGTCTAAATGTGCCGCTAACAGAATTAGCCCATGTGCCTGTGGATCCCTGGGTGAGGTCTTAAAAATAGGTACTGCAATAAACAATAATAAAAATGATAAATAAAAACCCCTTAATGCAGAGCCCTGGGGGACTGGCTGTATGACATCATGGCTGGGACTGTTTTGACTCGTTATTGTGTATTATACTAAAGCAGCTTTGACTTGCAAATGTTTATCTCTGCATTAATGCATCATCCATTTACTGCAGTTTTGTGCATTTACTGAATGATTAAATGATAGTACTACTAAAATGGTATGGAAGGTGTTTAACATTTTAATTTGTTATTGGAAATAAAAATTATTATTATTATTATTAATAAAATTATTGTGCGTGTGTGTCTTTTTTTTTCTCTCTCAAAGTTCCAAAAATAGATTCAAAACAAATGAAAGTCAGCTTTCAGTATTGTTTATATTTGGACAGAATGTAATGGCTGCTTGACGAAATTCAGCAAACATTTTCTGTGTTAAATTAACTCTGAGCTGCGCCGGTTGTCCTTCCTAATACATAATCCTTGTTTTTCCGCTAGATGACGATTCACTGATGATGACACTCCTCCCTGAAGTGAGCCAGAAACAAACCGCCCCTCCTCTTCACATTACATCATCTCCTATCAAGACTCCAGTTATATAATTAACTGCCACTCGGCGACAGCGTCCCTGTTTCTTCTCCCTGGTGTTGAAAGAGAGAGGGAGACGAGGATGTTTTCAGAGATTTTTGGCATCTACTCATTCAGTGTCTAAAGATAGTTGATTGAAGCAGGGTAAAATGGGTGATGTCTGGTTGCTGTGCTCCCATCATCAGTAATTCCCATGAGTAATTTGTTTTTTCTGTTTCACAAGGCAGCTGAGGTCAGCCAGCACTAATAAGGCAATAAAAATACAGCAAAGCAGTTCAAACATAGATTAATCTGTAGAAATTTGTACCTATATTTTCAGCAATGGTACATTGAATCATTATAGAATCTGTGTGTTCTGTCTCTGTGTAAGTTGTTAATGTTTATTTTTATATACTGTTTATTGTAAAGAAATGGGCCTTGTGCAATATCTAGCACATAATTCAGAAGTCAGCTGCAAAGTAAGATTTTGTGTTAATTGAACTCTAACAGAGGTTATATAACTTGACACTGGCCATGGGTATAAACTCAACAAGAACATTATATGAGAATGAAAATGGATCATACAGAGATTTAAACTTGCAGCTATTAGCCTCTCAGGCTATTTTCATTCCATAGCAGAAATACGGAATAACTGAATACGTAATGAGGAGCGTTCCATTCCCTTTGCGTTGGATTCCAGCAGGTTTTCCTTTTATAAGTCTTTGCTCATTTAAATACACTTCTCCCAAAATAGTCGCTGAATGAATTTTGTATAATACTTTGTATTCGGTATGGTATTTCACATAGTGAACTGCACAATATCTTGCTACCATCTTAATCTTTTTGAGGTGATTCTGATCATTACAGATTGAGCCTCACAATGTAATATTTGCAGTGATTAAAGTAATTCTGTATATATTACAAATGAAAAGGCAAAAAAGTGGTTTTCAGAAGCAAGTAGAAATGAGTTTTGAATGGTTTTTTCCATGGAGCTTAATTCCAGTGAGCCAATCCAATATTTTTTTATATGTGAACGTTGGCATTGAGGCTCATATGATATTAATGTAAATCAAAGTAAATTTGTCAAAGGAGAAGTTCTTTAATGATGGGGATATCACATTTCTTAAGCTATTATTAGCTACATTTCCTATTATTATTAATGTTCACAAGTCATTAAAACGTAGATTGTTTCATAATGCAAAGCCCATCTATATTAGTGGAAGTACTAATCGAGTTATACCGAAAGGCTTAGCATTATGAAATTGTCTACATATGTCTTTGTACTGTATGTTATGAAGTGATATGGTATCTTGATATCTTGCATCTACCTAGTAGTTTTTAGGTGATTGTGGTCATTAAAGGTGAGGCTTGACAATGTGACATTTGCATTGATAAAACAAATTCTGTATTTATCATGAATGAAACGGAAAAAAATGTGTTTTTAGAAGTAATAAGCTGCAAGCTTTGAGTGAATTTGCCAGTGGAATTAAAGCCTAGTAAGTCTTTCCAATACTTTTAATATGCACGGAGGCTAATGTGGTATTGATAGACAAATAGGCTTATATGATATTAATGTAAATCACATTAAATTTGACAAAGGCGAAGTTCTTGATGACGTGAAACAACATGGCTATTTCTAACATTCTGTTAGACTTCTGTGTTTTAGAACTCATTGCCTATAATTACCCATGCTGATTGTTAAATCAGCTTTCGAGTGTCCAGATGAGAACATTCTAATCCCATATCAATGACCTTCAGCACATAAGCGTTTAAGCATCAAACCACTCTGAGTTATTTGCCCAGTACTTACCCTGAAAAAGTTTCCCTTGTCATGGCAGGGAATAGGTTTTGTGTAACCACATTGGGTATGCCATCCTGACTATCAGTGTAACATTTAAAATAAAAATTCAAAAAGACGATTATAGAATAGCCATTGAAACGAGAGATATTGCATAATAAATTCAAGGTTTATTTTGTGTTCTTTTTGTGATGATAGCATGACTTCATGCTTGCTGTTTTCAGGGAATTTATTTCACATCAATTAATAACAGCAATTGAGGAACACAAATATTTTGCCAGCAGTATGTAAAGCAAGCTGGGACCTTAACTGCAATAAGAAACAAACAGCACATCTTCACACGGAAATGTATTATCATACATTATGATCCAGTCTGGGAAAAAAAAAAAATCAAGAAGCAACTGTATTTTTGTACAAGATCTCAGGCCACACAAATATTGATAAAGCTACGATGATTATCACTGCTTTTTTGTATACGGTCACACACACAAAAAAAAAATGACCAAAAAGATAAGCCGGAGAAGGGAAGCCTCACGGTCAGGAGTAGGATTTGTTTGACATTTGCGCAAGCTACCAGTGAAGCGGATGTTAATGAACACTACTGCTGGAAACAACGTAAGCAAGCTGGGGCACAGTCGAGATATAGTTACGATATCCATGGGCCTCTGTTACGCTGGCAGACGAGGAACACTGGATTAATTTTGCCTCATTATGTCGATATTCTTGCCCTTGAGTCGTCAGTTACAGCCTGAACAATAAAAGCAGTCTAATTTCCCTTCTCTCTCTCAGTATGAATGGACATATGGACTCATTACCACAATATAATGGCTTTGAGAGTTGCTTTGAGCCTGTGGCATGGCTTTGCGCATCTGATGCTTAAGTCAATGAGTTGTTTCTGAAGCTGGTATACATCCTCTGAGAGGGAATGAGTCATTCAAATTGTCTGTTAATGGATAGAGTTTTTGAATTCATATACTGTGCAGTATGTTGATGATGCAGTTTTAAAAATGTGATATTCCTTCATATTCCGAATATTTTCTTTGCCTTGTGCCTTCATACTAGTGCACGTTTGACCAAAGAACTGTCATGTTGAGTTGCAATGTTGCACAAACCAGGTAAAAATTAATACCTGCATAATAATATTTTCTATCATACACATATATCTTGGCAGAAATGTAGAATTTCTGAGGTCATGTCCTTTGAAAAGTGGACTTTTACTTGAGAAATACAACTTAAAATAGTTCAACTTTTCACACCACAGACTGCAAAAATTTTCATGATGAAGGTGTGGGTGTGTTTTCTATCCCATGGGCTGGAGCTCATAAATATACTAATTTAGAAAAAAAAACTTCCTGTAAAACCTATGGAACCATATATGGGTCCGACAAACGCAGCTGCTGTATTCAAACCTGCGGAACTTCAGACCTAATTTAAATTCTGGAGGAGATACCAAGGTTTACAATGATTCCAAATATGTCCTGCTTAATTATTGGGTGTTGTGTATAAAATGGTGTCCAGGATCTAGATAGTTTCCATTTGATGTAATTCTGTGGCCATAAAAATATGGCATCCAGGGTTATATTGTTTCTCTCACTGTAAGTGTGATGTAGTTTCAGTGAAGCGCTGCAACCAGCAGATACGGAATATGACTGTGACATTGTCCTGTAATAAGAAAACAATGCTTTTTTTGACTGTACCTTCTTAAGGGAATAAAGAGTTTAAGGGGTTAAAATCAGGCAGGGGTAAAATCCCAACTACAGCTTCTGACCCCTGAAATATGGCAATCTACTGTGAATCCATTCCTCTAATCTTTTAAAAGTGAATTTACCTTCATAAGATTTACAATAATTGCAATGATCAGTAGTGATAGAGTTCTTGGTCATTTGAGTATAAATTTGGTAGATAGATGAATTTCACGTGATTTCTGCCATATCCCCTTTCTGTTAACTCGGTGACGCGTAACGCTCACCTCTTTTTCGCTCAGCTGCAGAAAGGTGCCAGTCGTTAAAAACAGAAGAGAGAAGTACTTCATGTTCCCTTTTCTGAGTAAAATGTATTTGTAAGATTTTTGACTTATTGAGAATGTGAATGGGGGCGTTTTTTGATTCGTCGTCCAACTCTTCATTCAAACTGTTACTCTTGGCACAATTAGGTTTTTGTGGTGCTATATTGAAGAACAGTAATTTTTAACCCAGACTCAATTTTGTTAATTTTTTTGTATTTTTTTATTTTGCTTTATTTCACTGGAGGAAAATTTCCTTGGGCGCAGACAGCATTGGCTATTTCCTTGCAAGCTGAGATTGTTGAGTTTTTGTTAGCGTGGATGTCGAACGTGTGCAGCGTGTAGAGAGATGCAGTCAATACAGCGACTGTAACGTCTCTCTCCCCCCCCACCCCTACTGTTGGAGATACTGTAGAATGCGCTGAGCCAACAGGTTGGGGTCGTAGGTCAAAGCCCGCCGTTTGCGAATGTGTTTGCCCGCCTGCTGCGGGTCGCTGTCAATGCGCTTGATCCTCTGCAGCCCTCTTCCCTGGACCCCCACTGCTGGCCCAGCAGCCATTTTGTCTTCTTCGTCCTCGAGTCTCTTCACCCGCATTAGCGGGGGCTCGTTCTTGGCGGAGGGGGGCAATGCTGAATCCACTGAGCGGCGGGAGCGCTTCAGGACCCTCACCCCTGCTCCGCCCCCTTCCCCGCCCACTGCCGCCAGATCCCGCTTTGAAAGGCGGACCGGGGCATTTTGGTTGTTTTCTGACGCCAAGTTGGACAACACACGACCAATAAGGTACCTGCGTGAAATATGGGAACACATATGGATATGCATTTGTATGCAGTTCCTAAGACATAAAGACTAGCTCTACAAAGCAAAATTTGATGTTAGCTGGATTGTTCCATCTAGTAAAACTAGGAACATGGACTGAGGCAAAAACAGCTCCTCTTTGTTTTTTAACATATAGTATGACCTGATGATGCTGTATTTATTATCTAGACCGACTTGTCCCTGTCACAGTAAAGCAGCATGACTGGAGGCCTGTAGCTTTTGACCCTGGGGCACTGAGTGAGGTAAAGTTCTGGCTTTCTAGACAACTTTGTCAGTAATCCGTATGCAATAATGTCAGTGTAACTGATGCAATCAAAACTATGTCACCTGCTGTTGCGATATTTATTTATTTTACATTATCTCAAGTAATTGTTACACTGTGGCGATGTGTACCAAAGTTATATCACTGAATTTGTTTGCTTGTTTAGGTTCTCGTCTTGCGGTTAATTAACAATTCCAATCAAGAAAATACACCATGCTGCCATGCAGGGAAAGAAATGCGTGTGGGAATATACCCTGAGCCAATGTAATTAACAAATTAATTTCAGGAACTTCATACTGAATGGTCGTATGTTTTCTCAGTTCTTCTTCATGTGCAACACACTGTAAAGCCCGGGTTATCAGAACACGAATTTGACATTTCGAGAAATGACACTGCAGTTAAAGAAATGTCGCCTCTGTCTAAAATTACTTGCCCTGCCCATCTGCATGTGCAATCTCACTAAACTTGGCAGCCCTGCTATCAGCTGTCTTTGAAATGTTTAAGAATCAGGAGTCTCCAGCAAAGGAGTACTAGAGACCCAGATTAAAAATAATGTTACCTCCAGCACTCTGGTTTGAAATTGAGTACATTTCAGGCATTGTAAAATCAGTGCTGTAGCTCAGCTTTGTGAACCGCGGACTCATTTCGAGACCCATCTCATTCTCATACTTTCCCTGAGTAATTCTCAGACTCGGCCTGGGTTGAGGGAATATCTGCCTTGGTTTTGGATCCCCTCACTCCTCACCTGAGCACCTCCTCCTCCCTCTCCTGGGCCCCCGGCTCTCCCCGGGCCTCTCGGAGCCCAGCCCGGAGGAGCCTCTCCTGCCTGTAGCGGTTCAGCAGGGCCTGGGTAAGCTGGGGGTCGAGCAGGCCCTGCCATGCAGCCTGGGGCTTGGCCATGCTCATCCCCTGCTCAGACTCGTCATAATCGGGCGGGTAGGGCCCCTGGAAATCCTCAGGACCTTCCTCTTCATCCTCCTCCTCTTCCTCCCCCGTCCTCTGACCATTGACCTCTGCGTCGCCAAGGAGCCGGAGCAAGCCATTGAGGTAGGCTGCTTCTTGGTCCCGCCTCTGGTCGTCCTCCGCCAATCGCTGCAGGGCCTGCCCTAAGGCCTGGCCTCTCCAGCCTTCTGGGGGGTAGTACAGCTCATTGCCTCTCCCCTCCACACCTGCTGTGGGGGGGTATGACATCATCTGTGCCTCGTAGGGCAGTGAATCTCTGAGTTCCCGACGGAGGCGATGAATCCCGCCTGGGATTCGAAGGCCTGGCAGTGACTGTGGGAGATAGAAAAAGAGTTTGCGATCATTTGTGAACATTCCATGGAAAAGCATTTAAAACATTAAATACGGGAAACAACTCAGGCAAGTTAGGAATGGATGACGTGTAGGTTACTGTAAAGCAAAAATGTAAATTCTTGTTGTATCTTGAGTGGCCGGGTTACCCATGCCCTGGGATGAATTAATATTCATCATCAATGAGAAACACCCACAAGAAATGGTCTCAAATTTCACATCAGAATGATTACCCAAGAATGGAGTCATAATTATTGTGACACTACATCACTTGAGAGAATAATGAGTTAAAATAATTTAATTTACTGTTCATTAACTTCTTGCAGAGCTCACATGCGCTTGTTCTTGAGAATGGTGAATTTAAACAGCTGGCAAAGTGGGCTTGGAATTACTAACAAAAACAGCTTGCACTAGACATTTTCATTTCATCTCAAACATAAATTGCAACAGATTTTAATGAAAGATGGGAGCAAACAGGGTTCAGAAAAGTTCTTTTATTGGTCCTTACTCTTGTCATCTACGCCACGTTCATATTATAAACCTAATTTTTTCAGATTATATTTGCCTATTTTGACAGCTCACATTCATAATTACAAATGACCTGAATCTAAGAGGAATGCGGACTCATCTGTGACCTGTCTTCTGAAACGGCACATACGCGCACATTTATATGTTTTTGCACAAGTCACCCAGGTTGACTCAATAAATTGGACAAAGCCGCAAACCGAGCATTACCTTGGGCTGGATCGTGTTAAATTTTTGACTGAGTTTATTTCATTTTCCCCACTGATCGAAAGGTGATCGGGATATTTTTGCTACACCTGAATGTTGGTCGGGACGCATCCTGACCATCCCTACCCAAATTTACGCCTCGGAATCAAAGCATTGACTGTACAGTCTATGTTTAAACCGAGAAAATGGAGGCGCTTTTAGCGAATGTTTGTGTAGGATTTTGCCCATAAGAACGACAAACAGTTTGTCAGCTGATGAGGTTGGGAAGGCGTAAAAAGCCAGATGGTTAGCTATTGCGGTTTTAACTGCATTCAATACATGCGTCGGTTGCAGACAAAAAGCTTCATGGTCTCTGATCTCATTCATGTCGCATAGATTTGTATCAGATCTTAGGCCACACGAGCAAACGGCTCAGTTCTTATTTGAAGATTGGATACATGAGATCTGTATCACATTACGGAAAAAGAAAATCTGATTTGAGTGACTTCAGCTTGGCAATTAAGATCATCCTTTTTGCATCTGGTCATCTTTTTCACTTATTCTTTTTGGAAATAAGGAATGATCTACAATGTCACTGTGGCACAGTTGGTACAGGACCCATCAATAATAATAGAACTGGACTCTCAACCATGCATTCTGCCTTTTCAACATAATTTGAAAATTTTCCACATTCACAGTCACAATCTCTGGAGACAGTGGTTTCGAATTTTGTTTGACTGAATGCGTCTACAGAAATTAGACTCCACAATTCAGTCAGACTTCCTCAGGATTCTATTTTACTCACATAGCTTCCTATTAGTGTGAATGAGTATATGCTCTGTCCAAAATCAATATTTTCAGAGGGTTTATCCTGGTGATTTTACAATGGGGAGACTGGAGAGGTAAGGAGTAAATGTTGCGGGGTGTCAGGTGTCTCATTTCCCATTCTGAGCCGCAGAGTCTGGACATTTGTATGAATAAGCAGACCGCGGTATCAGCAGGTTTGTTTGCGGAGCTCCCTTGAAGGGCCTCTTATGATGAATGGCAGAGTGGATAATGGAAAATTTGTCTTCTTATTCACTGTTCCCTCCCTCTCTCTGCTCTCTCTCCCTCCTCCTCCCTTCCTTTTCTCTCCTCCGCCCCCGCCTTTCCACCCGCCTCCTGTTCCCTGCTCTGTAAGATATGAGTCAGAGGTGTGCGGAGATATAAACCAGAGGGCGTTATACATTCATCCTCATCCCCCCCAGTGCCCACTGTGTTATTACTCACGTCACTGAACGCACGCAAACACAGATGTGTGCGCACATCATGCGCACACACATGCAGATGCGCATACACATGTGCTATTCGCATCACGGATACATACCGACCCGCATCCATGCACCCACATTTACACGCATGCAAATATACATCCAAGCGCGCACACACTCACACACACACACACACACACACACACACACAGTCTCTCTCCCGCTCAGACAGGCACGCACTAATTGAATACATAGAAGGCTGTTAGCATCACTTTAGTCCCCATACAGATAAACGAAAGATAAACGAATAAACAACCACTCGAGCAGCAAAACTACAGGGAAATCTAATTTTAAAAGCACACACACAGACACGCTATTAGACACCTGCCTGTCACACTGACTGCCACCCCCCCCCCCCAACACCCACTCCCTCCACACTCATAAACTCATCCTCAATTTAACGCAGTTTCTACTGTGCAACAATCTGCCTGAATTCAAAGAGGACCCAAAGCCCGCAGACACTAATACTGCAACTAAAACAGGTTATATCAGAGAACCAAGTTAAGAGAATCACAATCCACTGCAGGGTCTCTGGTGCTTACACGATCTATCAAAGCTGACTTATCTGACTGCAGCGAGCCACAGTGATCCAACAACATGTGGTGTTACCCATGCAGCCTTTTTTTGAATTGGAGTCTGAAAATCAGTGAAAAGGGGCAGCATGAATGTAAATGAATGGCCTGAATATTTATGTGCCGTACCGCTGAGCTTGTCTTGTGTCAAGGAAATGAATGATGGATTAAAGGGAAAGGGTCAAGGAGAATAAGGTTTGACTGAATTTAGCTGATGTGGTAGTGACATTAGCTGGAAAAAATGGGGATATTATGTGAAATTGGCTCTGGGGAGACGACAAAGTAAAGGGAAAAAGAAGAGAATAAGTACAGGACGATAAGGGAGATGAAGGGGACAAATGAGAGACTGAACTAATCCAAACTTAACTGTAAAAAAAAATTGTGCTCACCTGAAAAAGTATCAACATTCTGAACAGCCACAAATGTGGGGTGTGCAAGACAGTGCTTTTAAAATGACCATTGCGCTATACGGGCAATAGAGGATGATACAGTACACTGTTGTATTTGAACTTTCAATGTGTAAGATCCCCAATATACGATTAAAATGAAAAGAGTACAAACACACTTCTCGAAAAGTTGGGACGCTGTGTGAAATGTAAATAAATACAGATGCAATGATTTGAACATCATTTAAACCCTATATTTAATCAAACCTGGTGCCAAGACAATATATCAAATGTTACAAAATTAATTAATTAATAGGAATTGAATTTGATGCCAGCAGCATATTTCAAAAAAGTTTGGACAGGGCAACATATTGGAAATGTTTTATAATGCTAAAAAATGCATCTGGAGGAACATCTCACTGCTAATTAGATTAATTGGCAATGGGTCAGTGACATGATAGGGTATGAACGGAGCATCTCAGAGAGGCTTAGTCTTTTAGAAGATGGGGAGGGTTTTACCACTGCATGACAGACTGCATGGGAAAATTGCTTAACACTTTAAGAATGAAATTGCAAACAAGAAAAATGGGGATTTAATCATTTATGGTATGTAATATTATAAAATTATCCAAAGAATCCAAAGAAATCTCTGTATATAAGGGACAAGGCTAAAAACAAATATTGAATGGCTGTGATCTTCAGGCCCTCAGGTGGCACTGCATTAAAAACAAACTGGATTCTGCAGTCGAAATCAATGCAACGGCTCAGGAACACTTCTGAAAACCATTCTCAGTGAGGGCAATTGGTCACTGCATCCACAAATACAAGTTTATTTATGTGTTATGTACAGAGAAAAAAACTAATAATAAGCAGGATCCAGAAATGCTGCCGCCTTCTCTGGGCCTGAGCTCATTTATGATGGCCTAATTCGAAGAGGAAAACTATCCTGTGGTCTGACCAAACAAAATCAGAATTTTTTTTGGAAATCAAGGACGCTATGTCTTCTAGGCTAAGAAGGAAAGGGAAAATCCATTTTTTTTTAAAAACATCTTATTTTTTATTCAGCGCACAGTTCAAAAGCCAGCATCCATGGTAGTGCGTTAGTGCAAATGGCATGGGTAACTAGTACGACTGTTAAGACAGCGTTAATGCTGAACAATATATTCAGGTTTGGAGCAACATATAAAACCATCCAGACATCTTTTTCTGGTAAGGCTTTGCTTATTCCAGCAAGAGAATGCCAAACCGCATTGTGCGCATGTTACATCATGAAGCCGTGGTAATTGAGTCCAGGTACTAAACTAGCCTGCCTGCAGTTCAGACGGGTCACCCATTGAAAAAATTGGTGCGCAAATGTAACAAAAGAGTCTGCAGAAGTTTTGAGAAGCTGGCTTCTAAAATCAAGCAAAAATGAGAAAACATTTTGCATTCAAAAATGCAGTAATTGGTCTCCTCAGTTCCAGAACACTTACAGGGTGTTGCGAAAAGAAGAGATGATTTAACATGGTGGTAAACATGTTCTGTTTTTGTTCACATTTTAGACAATGTCCCAACTTTTCTGGAAACGAGGTAGTTGAATTCGACGAGAATTAAACTGGTGATTCAATTCCAATGAGATCTACAAAGCTGAATTTGAACTCTATTATGGCCGTGCGAGGATTAATGAGCAAATTTACACTAAGTCCCATCTGAATTTACCAAGTGATGATAGGCTGCCAAGCACCAAGTTTTCCATTTCTCCCAGCTCACCTCAGCAAATAACTTGGCTGAGATTTACATTGATTTACTGTCCTGTTGCATGATTTACAGCAGCCCCTTCCTGTTACCTATCTGAGCTTCGTATCTGCACTCGGGCCCCTTTTTTATTGATGCAAGTAACAATAAATCACGTGTGGGAGGTCTGTAAATGAAATGCATGTTTGATTTTCCATGCTGATGTTTCAGTTGGCTGATTCACTCACTTGTGTTGATTTCCTCTTTAGTCTCAGTAGTGCAGGTTCTGAGTTTTCCAAACACCTGTATCACTGAGTTATGCACTACTTTCAAAACTTGTCACACTTAAAAAATCTGGGGCCTCATTTATGAGTGGTTTGTAGGCACAGAAAAGATGTGAATGCCACTTTCTTTGTGGATTTCAGCAAACCTAACATTACAAAAAAACATGCTAAATTAATAAATTACAAACATGAGAAACAAATTCCAAATTCATCATTAATTGAAAATGACATGCAGTCTTCTCCCACAGTTTTAAAAATTAGAATTTTTTTTTTCAAGTTCGATATGTCCTTTTTAGTTCTGTGAGTAAATAGATTTTTAGGCATGAAATCGATGTGAATTTTTAGATTTAAGGCCCAGGTCAGTGGGTTCGGCAACCAGATGTTGCATATTACGTACATAATACAGCAAGACCGTACAAAACCAGAAAGACAGCCTAAAAATAAAACCCTTTGGAATACATTTGCAAAATTTTGGACAAATCAGGAATTTCCTCAATACAGTCGTCAGTTGCAAAGTGGCCAAAATATGAGGGAAAGGCTTGTGTATGGCCACCTTATCAATGACTTACATAATTCTGCCGAGCTGTTTGCAGCTTAGCTCTGGCTTTTGCGAGTAACTCTTTGAAGAACAGGGATTTTGAAAAATGTTTTTTTTTCTCCCCCATAATTCAAACCAAAACAAAATCTTAGTTTTCAGTCGTGACTTCACTCCATCAAAAGGTTAACTTGAGTTGGGTGATGCATGTTTAATAATGAAGGTTTGGAGCTGAAAATGGCATGCGTATTAGTGTGTGTGCGCATGTGCACTTGTGCGTATGTATGTGAGTGTGAAGCGGTGGGATCCCCGAGGGCCGGTGTGAGTCAGATAGACGGTGAGTAGTAGCTGCGCACTCTTGACGTTCGTGCTTTACGCATCAGCATCGACGCATTTACACCCTGCCTCTGTGGATCATTTGCACAGAATGATGTGAAATTTCATCTTCATCTCTTCTATATGAAAACTGTTCTCTCGCAACAAATTTGCCATTTTTGTTACATGGTTTCATTGTCTCCTTCACCCAGCTTCTCAATTGGATTATAAATACACGGTGTTATCAACGGAATTATTAGAAAAGTCAATTCTTTTGTGCAAATGCTACACTCAGCATTATACAGCTCTATAATTTACATGCGGCACCATATGTTTGCATTACACTCTCGCTCTCTCTCTTTCTCTGTCTATTAGCTTTGGGACAGTGGTTGTCTGGGAAGGTTTTTAATATCCTTTTTATGACTGTAGTTTTAGATGTGCTGCACAACAGAGTTTGCAATCAAAATAAACCCAGTGTTCAGGAAAATAGGATTAAATTAAAGACTAGACTAAATGGGTAATTGAGTCCGCCACAATTATCAGGGATCAATGGAATGTTACAGTGAACTGCCCAAAGCACTAATGCCCAAACTATCTGAATTATATCAGTACCACAAGAGGAAAAGGTGTATTTAATTCAGTCCCTTTGAATTAATGACATTAAATCCAGATATTTTGTGGGG
The DNA here is from genome assembly GCA_029721435.1 of Gymnothorax reevesii. Classification (NCBI taxonomy): domain Eukaryota; kingdom Metazoa; phylum Chordata; class Actinopteri; order Anguilliformes; family Muraenidae; genus Gymnothorax; species Gymnothorax reevesii. Next base: position 61,764,491 of record CM056585.1, read on the forward strand.
TTGAAAAACACCATATGAGGACAAAGTCTCTTCTACAGAACAATAAATGAATTATTAGCACCTTCACGCAATCATGAAGACACTCTTAAAGGAATTAACTTAGTGTTTCACTTTAATCATTAAAAACGAAGAGGTTCAACTGCAACCCCAATTCTGAAACATCTGGGACAAAGAGTAAATTGTGAATAAAATTAAAACGCAATGACTTTCAAATCGCACCATCCGGTATTTTATTCTCAGTAGAGCAGAGATAAAATAGCAAATGTTGAAACTGAGAAATTTGTCAATTTTATCCACAAAATGAGCTCATTTCAAATTTGATGGCTGCTACAGGTCTCAAAAAAGTTAGGGCAGGGGCCTGTCTACCATGGTGTAGCGTCCCCTCTTCTTATTTTTTTATTAAATTTTTTTTTTGGAAATTTGGCATCTCCAATCACATCCGAATCTGGAATGCCCAATTGGTGAACTATGTACAAGGCTAGCTTGTTAGCGAACCCCTGTTGCGAATTCAGGAGGGTGAAGACAGTTCGCGGCTCTCCTCCGAAGCACGCGCCTGTCAGCCATCACTTCTTATACACTCATTGGTTGAATCTTCGCAAGTTCAGAATGTGGGCGGAGGATACCCGGACGTGAACAGGCCTAGAATCTTCCTGACGAGCGCCCGTCTGGCCAACAGGAGGCGCTTGAGCAATGAACAAGGCTATTTATTTCCCTTTCCCGACAGTCCCTTCCCAATTTGAAACCCTGTAGCGCAATAGCTAATTGCGCGCTACTCTGAAAAAGCTGCCGACCACTGCCAGTTGGTATGACTGGGGCTCGCCCTCTTCTTTTTCACACAGAATGGAGACTTTTGGGCATTGAGGAGACAAGTTTCTTGAGTTTAGCCATTGGAATTTGATCCCATTCTTTTTTAAAACAGGCTTCCAGCTGCTGGAGAGATTTGGGTCTCCTTTGATGGACTTTTCGTTCAATTATGTGCCATATGTTCTCAATCGGTGAAAGATCAGGACTGCAGGCAGGCCAGTTCAGCACACGAACTCTTCTACTACGAAGCCATGCTGTTGTAATAGCTGCAGTATGTGGTTTTGCATTATCCTGCTGAAATACACAAGGCCTTCCCTGGAATAGATGTCATCTGGAGGGGAGCATATGTTGCTCTAAAAACCTTTATATTTATGGTGCATTAAAAACATGGAAGTGTCCCACACCATATTCACTAATGCATCCCCATACCATCAAAGATGCTGGCTTTTGAAATGAACACTGATAACAGGAGGGGTGGTCTCCTCTTTAGCTTGGAGGACACGACACCCATGATTTCCAGAAAGAATGTCAAATTTGGACTTGTCTGATCACAGGAAACTTTACCACTTTGCAACAGTCCATTTTAAATGAGCCTTGGCCCACAGAACATGGAGGTGCTTCTGGGTCATGCTCAACAATGGCTTACTTTTTGCATGAAAGAGTTTTAGATGGCATCTGTGGATGGCACGACGGACTGTGTTCACAGACAGTGGTTTCTTGAAGTATTCCTGGGCCCATTTAGTAATGTCAATGACAGAATCATGCCAGTGAGTGATGTAGTGGCTTCTGAGGGCCCGAAGAACCTGGGCATCCAGTAAACATCTTCGGTCTTGTCCCTTATACATAGAGATTTTTCCAGTTCCTCTTGATAATCTTTTGATGATGTTATGCACTGTTGATGATGAAACCTTCAAAGCCTTTGCAATCTGACGTTGAGGAACATTGTTTTTAAAGTATTCCACATTTTTTTACACAAGCCTTGACAGGTTGGAGAGCCTCTGGCCATCTTTACTTCAGAGAGACTCAGCCTCTCTAAGACATCCCCTTTATAGTCAATCATGTTACACACCTGATGCCAGTTAATGTAATTCCTTGCTAAATGTTCTTTCAGCTGATTCTCTCATATTTTACTTGCTTTTTCAGTTCTTTTTGTGCCTGGGTCCCAAATTTTTTGAGACCTGTTGCAACCAGAAAATTTGAAAGCTCATTTTGTGGATAAAAATGTAAAATGTCTCAGTTTCAACATTTGAAATGTTATCTATGTTCTGTTTTAAATAACACATTGGCTCATGATCTGAAAGTCATTGCATTTTGATTTTATTCACAATTTCCACTTCGTCCCAACTATTTCGGAATTGGGGTTGTATTATATAACATTTTAAAAATGTTTTCTTTCTTTCAAGTTTCATTCAAGTAGCCAAGTAGAAAAATAATTTTCGCTTTAAATGAACCGATAGATTCTGTGACAGCTTGATGATTTGTTTTTTTTCCTGGCAAATTATTCATTTCCATTTTGAAAGACTGACATAAATAAGAACCATAGGAGCCTAAGAACGATGCCGGGCCAGCCCACGTTGGGGTACTTTTTAGAAAATGGGAGCCGAAGTTGCCAGCCTCTTGTGTCATCCAGTACAACTAGCAACAAAAAACACTGCACATGTTACAAAATTAAGATATTTAAAATTATGTACATGCACTTCTTATGCAAGTTTTGGGTGCCCCAACAGCTAGAAAAAAGTAAAACATGCCTCCTTCTGAAGAGGAACCATCATCTGATTCATTTGGGAAAACTCTGGGTTTCTGTCATCATCCACTTTGCCATCATCATCAGTCATGGCAAGCAACTCCCCATCAGTGAGATACCTAGCCACCATGTTCACAATGACTAAAGGGAAAGTTGTGAGATGGCCCACTATGGCTTAGGCAATGCAGTGCATACTGTATGTACAGTGGCAGAGAAGACATTTGCTTGTATTAACAATCCATGTGGGCAGATAGGGTTGGCCCATTTAGGAAATGTAGGTCTCAATTTATTGCTAATGCTGACTACTCCAGCTCTATTTCGCCAGGAGTGTGGGATGGCCCGCTATGGTTCTTTGGGGCTCAATTATTTGATTCTAAGATAATATTATCTTTGGTGCACAGAGAGCTGTGAATTCTGTATGAAGCAAGAAGATAATTCTTTGAGTGTAAAGATCATTGCACAGGATAAACTATAGTGAGTCATCATATCACGATCATACTCACTGTGATCAGTTTTAGTTTTTTAGGAGGGGCAAAGAAATGAAAAAGCAGAATGAAAGAGATTATGGCCGCTGTAGGAGCATCACAATGTGGACACCAGCGGTTAGCACAGTTACCTTGCAATAAAGAGGGTCTGGGTTCGAGTCCCAGCCAGTCGGAATGTTTGCGTGTCTTTCCTTTGAGTACTTTGGTTTCTCCCATCCTGAGAAACACGCTCTATAGGAGCACTCTCACCATCGCCCCTGATCAAGGCGCGGGCTTTAGAACTGGAGTCAGTCCCAGGGTGCTGCACTGTAGCTGCCCACTGCTCCTCAGTAACTAGGATGAGTTAATTGCAGAGGACAAATTACTCCAGTGATTTCAATGAAGTATTTCTCCCTTGCGGTATGCAAATTTTTGATAGATTACTGTAAACTGATGGGTCCAGAAAGCAGTGATAGCACTTGGTTCAGTGTTTATATCAGTCACTGAACATAAGCAGCCAATAGTAAATTAATGCAGCTGCCAGTTGTTTTCCTATGCAACGCTGGTACTAAAACTTTTTTTTATATTGGGACCCAACTCGGCAAAAGATTTTGCAGTGCTATTTTGGGTCCTGACCCATAGCGGCAGAAATTTACTACCACTACTACAGAGCAACAACAATAACCCTCTGTTAACCTAGTACCTTTCCAACTGTGTAAAAATAATTTCCCTAGGCAAATATGTTGATTATGGGCCAATATTTGGAAAAATACTTTCAAAAAAATTTGACCCTTTGGCCCACCTTTCCAAAATGTAGCAGATCTGCTACATTGGGTAATAATGCGAATGGAAAAATTAAAGTGACGGACCATTCAAGTTATTCTCAAATGTTTATTTGGCAATAAGAAACAAAACCAGCAGGGTGTCCAGGCTGTTAACCCTTTCACTTTAGGTAGCAGATATGCTACGGTGGTTAATAAAGGGACTAAGTTCGCTGATAGATTCCTGATAGCAGATGTATCTCACATATTGAAGTATCTACTGTGGCTCTTCCTGCAGATACTGCTGGAGTTTCTGCTTTTATCTTAAATACATGTATTAATCACAACAGTCCACAGTGTGATCACAGTGCTAAATACATATGGCCGGTAAAAAGACACTTTTTGAAGCTTGTTCATCTTTCACCAGCACTGATAATTCCCCAAGTTGTGAATAGTGCGAAGGCATCCTGGGTTCCAGATGTGAATGTAATCTAAGCCATGTAAATCTCATGACAATATATTTTTCTATTTAAAATGTGTCTTGTGATCTTTGTTTGTATTTGTGATGTTTGCTCACATGCATTGATACAGCAGCGCGACATGTTTTTAAGAGGGATGCGAGGTATGGGTTTCATATAGAGTGTGCACATTATAATGCAGCTCACCGGGCAGATTGCATGCATATCGGCCATGGGTCATAAATCTTTCCTCAGAAGTCAGTGTGACGTTGCCGGGTGACTGTGGGCTGCGTTGTGCAGTGTTGATGCTTTTGCTCTCTTAAGCCAGTTGCCATGACAGCGTAATTCTCTATTTCCCAGCACAATGTTCCTGGCTAATTAGATTGCGCTGCCACTGCCATCGATCTCTTTTGAATCTCATTGTCCACAGCCAGTTCCTCACAATGCATTCAGAAATCTCAGCAGCTGACACTTGTTAGACTCATTTCTGTCTGAGCAAGGCTAACGCATTACCTTTGTGGCCAGATCTGGGACATCCATCCATTATATATACCTGCTCTGTCCTCATTAGGGTTGCGGGGGAGCTGGAGACTATCCCAGCTGACTATGGGCGAAAGGCAGGGACACACCTGGACAGCTCACAAATCCATCGCAGGGTGCATACACCATTCACTCACACACTCAACATGCACGGGCAATTTAGAGCCACCAATTATCCAAACAAGCATGTTTTTGGATTGTGGGAGGACACCAGAGTACCTGGAGAAACTCATAAATACACAGGGAGCACATACAAACTCTACGCAGAAAGGCACCAGGCTGGATTTAAACCCACAACCCTCTTGTTGCAAGGCAATAATGTAACCTGCTGCTGCAAAATGCCACCCAGATCTGGGACAGTTATGGTGAAATATTTCGCTGTATTTTTTCAGTTACATGTTTGTGGCCATGCTACGACTGTTTGCATGTGAGTATTAATGAGTTGGCGAGAAGGTGTGTGCATGTGTATTTGTGAGAGAGGAATACAGCTGTGTAAATGAAAAAAATGTGCGAGTGTGATTGAGAGAATCAGTGTGTGTGCATGCATATTTGTTTAAAACAAAAATAGGTGAATGAGATGTTTGGCATTTTGCCGTGTGTTACAAAGTACTATGTGCCAGAGATGAAGTGAATCTGTCTTACTAGTGTGTGTGAGGAAAAGTATGTTTTTAGTGTGCATGAGTTTGTGTGTGTGTGTGTCTTTAATTATGTACCAGAGCACAGGGTAAGCATGAGCTGGGTGTTGCAGGGGGTAGAGTGAGGGTGTCTGGTTATGTGAGGGTCATTCGAGTACAGCATGTTCTGCAGGAGATTCCCGTGACACTGATCTCATCGGTAAATGTCCCTCCATGTTCATTTGAATCCAGCTAGAACAGCCTCCTCTGGCAGTAAGGACTGCAGGGATCTAACTCCGTACTGAGGGGAAAACAACAGTAACTGTCCATGGTCCTGAAACATCTGACTCAGCCTGGAAAGATCTACATAATATTATTTGTGCAATGAAAACATGTGTGAGACCGGGTCTTTCCTACACTCCTTGCACAAATCTGCACATGCACACACAAATACGCACACAAACACACACACACACACTTCCCATCAGTCAGGCCCACTCTGGGCCCAGGAATGCTTCTCCTGTTCAACCTGGTCGTTTAATCTCCTCATAATATATAAATGTCATTAATACACTTGACCAAAAAAACAATCAGAGTCCAAATTTTACATTTATGAATATTTAATATATCAAATATTATTATAATATTCATAATAATATATTATTATTACATTTTAAATACGTAGTCAGCTAGGATAGGCTCCAGCTCGCCCTGTGACTCTAGTGAGGAATAAGCGGGTATAGAAGATGAATGAATGAATAATTTTAATATTTAATACAGTTTATATTTTGTGCATATTTTTTCAGTGCTTTGTTTCTAATATCATTTTGAATTTTTAGTTCATCATTTCTCCGCAGCGTGAAAATTTGACTCTGATCATTTTTCCACTGTGGTCTTCATTTGAATTGAATCTGCTTAAAGTGGTTATGATAATTAAGCCAAACTTAGTTTAACACAAATGCATGTAACAAGTTATATTTCAAAAAGCTGTGATACACATTAAGATTACGTTGGAACTAAGGGTTTGGCTTAACAAACTTAAACATTTTTCCCCCATCCAGCATATGAAAGAAGTAGTTTTCCTACATAAAAAATATTTTCTTTTAACAAGCTCACGTGCAAAATTTCAGGTCCTTCGTCCCAAGGTTACAGCAAAAAAAAATTCACTCCTGCAGCAACATCGCTGGTTAACAACTTGTGTCTTTCAGTAGTGGAGAATAGATTTCATGCAGGATGCTTGGAGACAGCGAGACAGACATTGCATTGAGTGGAGACTGAGTGACTCAAACAAACAGAAAACATTCAAAACCTTACTGCGCACATCCAGATTTACTGCACAAGAGTAGGGACGCATGATAATGCTGTTACTTTATATGCAGTATGCCAAAACAAGCCTTTTGCTCCAGGGAGTATACTGCCGTCAATGTCATTCTGATTGAGATACAGGCAACATTATGACGTGAGTAAGACTTTATATTGAATCCAATTTAATACTGTGAATGAGAATTTTAATGAAACAATGGGATCTATTAGACAGATTTTTGTAGTTATTTTAAAGAGCATTTATAGTTTTGGTAGATGCACAAAACTGCTATTACATTCAGAGATATAGTTCTATTTCTCAGACATAATAATGCATCAATTTTATATAGCGCTTTTCTGCTTTCTGGGCACTCAAAGACGCTTCACAAGGATACATTATTACATTAACCTCAGTCATACAGGGTTACTAAATTACAATTTATTCTGATAATCTATCTGTGACTACACACCTCAGTTTGTTTGGTAGGAACATTGAGAAATAAGGAACGAGTGGCATCTGAGGGGTTTGAAATATTCACTTTTCCAAGGAAACTGATGTGAAATGTAAAAAAATTGAACACGAAGCATACTTGATATAAACGTTTAAAGGAGCTATGTGTTTTCAAAAGCACAATGCCAATCTACGCAAGATCGACATAGCACATTTACATTCACTACATAAGTATTCATAATTTCTTCCATGAGCTACAAATAAGCAAACAAAATGTTCTGCACGAGTGGTGATTAAGGGCTGTACACCCTTCCCTCCTGTGTACTTGCCCATCCTCCCCCATTTAACCTTTAAACACAAGACAGCAGGTAGCTCTCCTGACCTTTCAGGGCTAAATCCTACTTTCCAAGTCAAACACTTTAGCTTTCATGTACAATTAGGTGTGATTTCACTTGGATGTCATGCATGAATTGATAATGTGCAGTGTTCTTTAATCTTATTCAATTGAGAAACATGAAACAGACAGGCTCGATAAAATAAATGACCCAGTAGTTTCCCCTTGGGAGAGTTGAGCAGTAAATGTGTTCTGTTTTTTATATATCACGCATAGAATTTTTCAGTGGAATGGCCTGTATTCTGTTGATTCATTTTTCACCTGATAAAATCACTTTCCCTAATGTCAGCACATATTTTATAGGCATGAAAAATTAAAATATCATGGGTATTCAAAATTTTATCTCAGCTACTTAAACTGCATGGCCTTTTAAGCCGCTCAGAAAATGTTATCATTTAAGTATACTGCTACAAATTTTATTTTTCCCCAGTAATGGAACCATTTCACTTTGAGAGGGAGAGACATTGGTTTCCTACTGTAATCATTTCCTTCCCACTCAGATGTTAATCTGTTCAGCAATGCGGTCTTATGAATTTAAATGACTAATTTTCACACAACCTCCCTTTCTCAGCTCTTCGGTTTGACTAATATTTAAATGCTCCTCCACCCCAAACAGAATTCTTTTGTTGCCGGGCAGTGCTGCTGGATACACCTTCCCCATATTTCATAATGAGGCATAATGAGAGGAGGTACCCAGTTGCCATGGTTAAATCAGATTTTATTGGATATACTCTCTCCCTCTCTCTCTCACTCAGTTCGCCGATGCCTTAAATGCCCTCGCATTACCCGCACGCACAGACCGTCACACGAACACAAGTCACTCAATTTAGCAACATTCACATTTTCACCCACCTCAAAGCACCTTGGCAAAAAGCCACACGCAACTACACTAGCTTAGCAAGCGAGCCATAATCTTTTTAAAAACTATAACCATTTTTTCCCTCGGAGAATCATTGAAACTTTGCATCTCTGCTCTTTAAGTTACCAAGATTTTCTAGACTGAGGCGGAGACGCAAATTTACGGACATGTTTAATATTGAAATCTCGTATTCAAGTCCACCGCCTCGGCTCCGTGAAGAGTGCAGCCCTCCCCTCAAGCCTCTGGATGGCAGACTGTTGGTACGAATGCACAGTCGAAACGTATCTGTTCTGCTGCTAACGTGTGCGTCTCCATGGAGATTCCGGCTTACCTTGGCTTCCAGCTGGAGGACGGTGGCGGAGAGAAGCAGAAAGACTGTGGCGGTCTGAGGGCCCGACATCCTGGAGGAGAGAATGAGGCTGCCCCAGCTCATGAGGGAAAGATCTCTGCCGCCCAGGGAGAGCGAGATGGCGGCAGATATAGGAGAGAGGGAGGGAGCTGCGTGCTCAGGGTGAGCAAGAGAGGGGAGGGGCCAGCGGGAGGGGAGGAGGGACTTACTGAAGGACTGACAGCACTAAAGACTTCTGGAAGGAAGTCTGAAGGATGAAAGGAAGAGGTGAGGTGATGAAAGAGCATGTGTGGGAGGAAAATATTAAACATGAAATGGAGGCATGGCCAATTCAATAAAGTTATGGGTGAACTATGTCTGTGTGCATAAAACCATTTCTTTTCCAGTCTTAACTAAGTACATATTTGAGTACAGTGTAACTACATTGTACATTTATGGAATTACTTTGGTTTATTTCTTCATACTATAGTCATGAAATATTAATATTTTCTCTAGCTGCAATGAAAAAAATCACATTTAGGAAGACAAGTGTTTCTCTTTCTTGCATATTATCAGAGAAAAATATGTTAAAACAGCTACATATTTAGAGTGAATTACACTGACCTATTTCTGAACAAAGATATTTGAATGACTCCACATTTGTAATAAAAAATTAGTTATGAGGGCATTTCTACTCATAAATGACTTTTTGTCAGAAAATTTTCTTTGGCTTATTTCATTATATAAATAACGTTCATCAGTCAGAAGAGAAATTGCATTTTAAATATTTATTGTACATTACTGTTGCTGCAATTGATATCAAAAAGTATCATTTATTTTTTCCTTACACTTCCATCTTTTCCAGTTTAATCAAACAACATTACTCATTTTTGAACATAATAACATACTGAGGACTTCTCAATTCTGGAGGCAATTCTACAGGATCATGAGTTTAGCAATATTTTTATTGCTGTAGAATTTATGTTATATAATAATGTTTTTGTTTTTTCATTTAGTAAATCAAGTATGTGTGTATATTTCTAAATCTGAAGACAAACATCACTTACAAAGGACCACACCCAATTTTCTTCCACCTCTCAAATCATTACTTTATGTAATTTTCAATTTCACCAAGAGCCACAGATCTTCTGTCAACTTCACAATCAAGAAGAAAAGTAACAAAACTAGATGATGAAAACAAAAACCAGTGTTGTACCTGATTTCTCTCTTCAAATGAATAATAATTGCAAATAAAGAACATAAAATTAGCATACATTTATGAAACATGAAATCTTTTAATGTATCTCAGTGCCTATCATCAAACTTTGGCAACTTTTCTAAACAATGCACTCAGTAATTTTTTGGAATAGCAACAAATAGAATTGTAAATGGACAAATGGCGGCTTGTGCACAACTGGTGATGGATGGCAGATTAAGATGAGAGCAAACAAACCATGGACAATTTTGGGACAAACTTTAGATGACATGCTTCTTATAATGGCTTTATACAGCATACATAATGCCTTCATAAATGAGACATAATGTCTTCATTAATCATACAGAAGCAAATGTTGTGCTTTGTAAAGGGTGAAATAACACATCCTGATTCAGAATGTGATGCCAGATGTGGTATAACTGACAATGTCACTTAGCTAGTGGCTAAAGCCTATAAAGGCTGACATTGTCAGCTAAGTGACATTATCATGGTCACATATGGCATTACATGCTGAATAAGGATGTGTTATTTCACCCTTTACAAAGCATGATATTTGCTAATGTATGAATTATGAAGACATTATGTATAATTTATGAAGGCTTTATACATTCTGTATAAAGCCTTTATGAGCAACACTTCATCTAAAGTGTGACCCATATGGGATTTGATCATCAAAATATCATCGAAAGATTTAGAGAAACCAATGAAATCTCTGACAGCAAGGAACAAGCCTGAAAACCAATACTGAGTGGTTGTGATCTTCAGGCCCTCATGCGACACAGCATTAAAAACAGAAAGCATTGTGCAATGGAAATCATTGCATGGGCTCTGAAACACTTCTGAATACCACAGCCAGTGAACACAATTTGTCTCTGCATCCACCAATGCACGTAAAAACTCTACCATGTAAAGGTAAAACCATATATATATATATATATATATATATATATATATAAACACAAGATGAAATCCTGCTGCCTTTTCTGGGCTTGAGCTCACATAAGATGGACAGAGGCAAAGTAGGAAACTGCCTTTTGGTCTGACCAATTAAAAAGTGAAATTAGAAATCATTGGTGTTGTATGCTGTGCTGAAGAGCTTGTTATCTAGCTTATTATCAGTGTTCAGTTCAAAAGCCTGCATGATGGTATGGGAATGCATTAGTATACACCGCATGGGTAACTTGCACATCTGTGGAGAAATCATGGATGCCGAACATTATATGCAGGTTTTGGATCAACATATGCTGCCATCCAGACAATAGGCTCTAAATTAGTTGACCAGGCGCAAGCGGCGAATGGGGGGAGCGCTGCACCAACGGGGTGTATGCAGGCGTATTTTGCAATTTCGTGCCCCGCGCAAGTACTCTGTCCCTCCTGCCGGTGCAAGTGGCAAAGAGGGAGGAGAGAAGGCGTGAGAGGGTTTAACACAGCCAAGTCAAATCTTCACCAATCAAATGAGCTCTTCTCCTCACCTTTGAATTGTTGGAATATAGAAGCCTCTATCCTATATCTGGATGATGCGTTAATTTTGCATTTTACTTTGCTGCTTCAGGCATTTTTTCTGCACCACTAACATCTATATTAAGCATTACGAATAAGAGTTAGATGGCTATCTAGGGCATTCGCAAATTATTACCATTAGCGAACTTGAATGGAATTTTAAAATGAAACTACGTCAGATCATCAGATCACTTATGAAGTTGGAATGAAATACGACGGTTGCTCATTTATTTCTTCTACCTTCCTCATTGGGAAGAGAAACGATGGATAGCGTGTTGCTATTATTACACCCTGTTGCTGCTTAAAATTTTGGGATTAACATGCATGGACAGCAATGCAAGATACGTTACACATTTATTTTCAATACGTGATCTTAACTCCCCACTAAAAATGATAAAACCTGAGTGACAATAATAGTATTAAGCTGCTTGCACACTGGACGTGAAATTAATTTTTCACACAAAAGATTACATTCAAAGTTAATGCAAAGACATCTATTCGTGTCTTTGCATTGACTTTGAATGTAATCAGTTGGGCGAAAAATTTGTTTCATGTCCAGTGTGCAAGCGGCTTTACTGAGCATAGAACGCAAGCATTATATTTTATATATATATATATATATATATATATATATATATATATATATATATATACCATGGTCTGGATACTGAATACTTTTCTCTGATTGGCTGGCAGGTATGCATTAAAACCGTGGAACCACACAGGTAGTTCGGCTACGTTCGTTTCACCATTCGAAATTCATCCACAAGCCAACTTGTAACCCTAGCAACGTTAGACCTGGTATTCGGCTAGGTACAACGGAAACCTATCTGCTCATTTATCTCCAGTAAATTTAGCGGCGTCACGCAAGTTGCGCCCTGCGGGGTGGTTTACTATAGGTACTCAAGCGATAATGACCGGAAATATTACAGCGGCGAAGTAATCAGGCTTTATTCATCAAACGATTGTAATCGTGTACGGTTATAAAGGAAGCTAACGTGTCCACTTCATGTGTCAGCAACTGCTGACAGTTCGCTAGCTACGTGCTATGCCAGCAGACTTCAGCTCGCTGACTGCGGAAACCGTCATAAGTTCATTGTATTTGTGGGTAGCAAGTTAGCTACAGTCTGCATAATCGCGCATAATGTTTCCTTATACATTATCTCCATTTCAGATGGAATCCGTTATCAAAGCAGCTAGTAGACAGATGTAAGCGTGTGCAAAAAATTCTTTCTCCATGAACGTAAGATGAACTAAGATAGCTGGCTCAATTTAACTTGGCCTATAGTAGGCTATTGGGTATGAGAAGGCGCGACGCCTGTTTAATGATTACCAGCTGGTTTTTTTTTTTTGTTTTTTTTTTTTAGTGCAAATGCGAAACTTTCACCAAAGATTTCTGAATGCTGCAAGTTGATATTGCTGGCAACTGACCATGGTATAAGCGGGATAATCAACTCAAAGGTGAGCATTCCACGGTTTTAAGGCACTTCGCAGAGGCAACCGCTTCGCGTCGGGTGGTTATTTGCCTCCGCGTCATGCATTAAAACCGTGGAATGCACACCTTCTCGTTAATTATCCCTTACATACATACACATATATATATATATATATACACACACATACATACACATATACAGTGGCGCTCTAAAGTTTGTGAACCCTTTAAAAATTTCTATATTTCTGCATAAATATGACCTATAACATCATCATGTTTTCACACAAGTCCTAAAAGTAGATAAAGAAAACCTAGTTAAACAAATGAGACAAAAATATTATACTTGGTCATTTATTTATTGAGGAAAATGATCCAATAATACATATCTGTGAGGGGAAAAAGTATGTGAACCTCTAGGATTAGTGATTCATTTGAAGGTGAAATTAGAGTCAGGTGTTTTCAATCAATGGGATGACAATCAGGTGTGAGTGGGCACTCCGTTTTATCTAAAGAACGGGGATCTATCAAAGTCTGACCTTCACAACACACGTTTGTGGAAGTGTATCATGGCACGAACGAAGGAGAGTTCTGAGGACTTCAGAAAAAGCGTTGCTGATGCTCATCAGGCTGGAAAAGGTTACAAAACCATCTCTAAAGAGTTTGGACTCCACCAGTCCACAGTCAGACAGATTGTGTACAAATGGAGGAAATTCAAGACCATTGTTACCCTCCCCAGGAGTGACCGACCAACAAAAATCACTCCAAGAGCAAGTCGTGTATCAGTCGGCGAGGTCACAAAGGACCCCAGGGTAACTTCTAAGCAACTGACGGCCTCTCTCACACTGGCTAATGTTAATGTTCATGAGTCCACCATCAGGAGAACACTGAACAACAATGGTGTGCATGGCAGGGTTGCAAGGAGAAAGCCACTGCTCTTCTAAAAGAACATTGCTGCTTGTCTGCAGTTTGCTAAAGATCACGCGAACAAACCAGAGGGCTATTGGGAAAATGTTTTGTGGACAGATGAGACCAAAATAAAACTTTTTGGTTTAAATGAGAAGCGTTATGTTTGGAGAAAAGAAAACACTGCAATCCAGCATAAGAACCTTATCCCATCTGTGAAACATGGTGGTGGTAGTATCATGGTTTGGGCCCGTTTTGCTGCATCTGGGCCAGGACAGCTTGCCATCATTGATGGAACAATGAATTCTGAATTATACCAGCGAATTCTACAGGAAAATGTCAGGACATCTGTCCATGAACTGAATCTCAAGAGAAGGTGGGTCATGCAACAAGACGGCAACTAAGCACACAAGTTGTTCAACCTAAGAATGGTTAAAGAAGAATAAAGTTAATGTTTTGGAATGGCCAAGTCAAAGTCCTGACCTTAATCCAATCGAAATGTTGTGGAAGGACCTGAAGCGAGCAGGTCATGTGAGGAAACCCACCAACATCCCAGAGTTGAAGCTGTTCTGTATGGAGGAATGGGCTAAAATTCCTCCAAGCTGTTGTACAAGACTAACCAACAGTTACCGGAAATATTTAGATGCAGTTATTGCAGCACAAGGGGGTCGCACCAGATACTGAAAGCAAAGGTTCACATACTTTTGCCACTCACAGATATGTAATATTGGATCATTTTCCTCAATAAATAAATGACCGAGTATAATATTTGTCTCATTTGTTTAACTGGGTTCTCTTTATCTACTTTCAGGACTTGTGTGAAAATCTGATGATGTTTCAGGTCATATTTATGCAGAAATCTAGAAAATTCTAAAGGGTTCACAAACTTTCAAGCGCCACTGTATATATATACACACATATATATATATATATATATATAAAAAACGACTTCACAATATATATATATATATTGTGAAGTCGTTAGTTTGCATCACACATTCAGCTGCCTTGGTTAACCAGGTCGAGTTTCCATTATGCCCGCCAACCACCTTTTATCTGACATCAGGACAATTGATACAGACACTATAATTCATGTCCTGATTCAAATAGTTATATTAAATAGTGGTTGCTGTAATTATTTATTGCATTGAAATGCGCCTGACATTCTGGAAACCTGCCTGTGAGGTTTCGGTGACGTGTGCGCACTGTGCGCCGGTCAGCCAAATTACCACAGCACAGAAAGTAATCCAGGTTGGAGCTGGCAAGTTCTCTACGCACTTTTGGCAGGGCCTTTTGCAACAAAATTGGCTCTGAGTCATGATGAATATATGTGACACTTCCCCCTACTACGCCGCCACACCCATCTCGGCGCACGTCCGTCTGCCAAATTGCCAAAGTGGCTGCGCACGGTGTTGCACCGCACAAAATTACCACAGCGCAGGCTGCACCGAACGAAATTACCACTGCCTGGGCTGCGCCACGCCAAGAAATTAGAGCCCCATGTCTTTTTCGGGGAATGCTTTGTTGAGCAAGACAATACCAAACACCACATTCTGCATGTAATACAATGACAAGTATCAATAGTAAAAGAGTGCGGGGGCCAAGCCGGCCTCCCTGCATTCCAAACCTGTCACCTACTGAAAAATTTGGGGTATTATGAATAAAAAAAAATGACAAAAGAGGCTGCAAAATGTTGAGCAGCTGAAATCCAACATCAAGCAAGAATGAAAAAAATCATTTTGCTTTCAAAACTACAGTAGTTAGTCTATGTTGCCAAACACTTACAAAGTATTGTTAAAAGATGATGATGATGATGCAACATAATAGTAAACATGCCAGTTACAACTTTTTTTAATGAAATGTGTTGCTCGCATCAAATTTAAAATCAGCAGATATTCTTTCCAAAACAATATTTATTTATTCAACATTTGATATGTTGTCTATGTACCATTTTCAACTAAATATAAAATTTCAATTATCATTGCTTTGTTTTTATTTACATTTTACGCAGCGTCACAACTTTTCTGGAAACAGGGCTGTATAATGGTAGGCTAATATATATCATAATACAGTATGTTAAAATTTGGCACTGGTTTGCTTTAATTTTGATTGATTAAACGAGTCCTGCCTTTGACACAAATGAAGGCGTAATACAATGCAAATGTATTAGATGACTGCCATGGATCGGGGGAAAACTACATAACTTCAACATTTACGATCAATACTCCACCCACAAGTAGTGAGATCAGTCTTCAGATTTATTTGCGTTATGCACCGCAAACCCAACCCAAATGTCATAGATGCATACAGTAAAACGGCCAAATTCTTTTTTGCATGAGCGTCGTGCATTATAAATTGGCAGTCATACTGGATATACTGTACCTGTCAAAATGAGTTTTTATTCACAACAGAAAAAGGACTGAAAATGGATGAAGACTCAAAAATTAAATAAAAAGCAAAGAAACCGACAATACTTTGCGCAAAAAATTGTTTTTGTCCATTCAAAGCAGCAATGAAGCATTGAAAAAGTACAGGAAAAATGCCCTCTGCCTTCGCAGCCTACATTATTGATATTCTGCTTCAATCGCTGCTCATTTGGTTCAAATCAATACTTCCCTTCCAAATTAATTCAAAAACCTAAAATTTAAACTTAAACATCTAGCATACAGATTTCAAGGCACTGATAATTAAAAATTTCTGATTATCTGAAAGTGAAGTCTTAAACTTGCTCCCCCTTTTATTCCTCTGAGGCGGAGTGAAGGATTCATTGAAAAAGTGGCTATTTTTAGCAGATTCTAACTACATTTTTTTGAAATAATTGGGTACCCACCACTGATTTATAGCCACACTGAAATCCTGAAATGATTCATTTCAAGGCATATTGGATATTTTCATGATTACCGCAGTCATAGCGGTGAATGCTGAGAAACACTGGATTTACTGTATTCAAATAACAGACTGGTAATCTTACCATGGGCAATGATTGATTGCCGTGATTACGTCTCGGCTCCTGACAGTGCATCCTAATTGAAGAGTCAGCTGTACATGACTGGACCAAACAATTCTGGTTGTGCTTCTCTACAGAGCCGGCCCAAGCCTCCATGGGGCCCTAAGCAAAATTTGATTTTTGGACCGTCCATTTCTGCCAATAATATTGATTACTGATCATTAATACACATATTATAAACTCATTGCAGCAGTGTGGCAGTGTTGTTTACATTATCCTATTGTCAGCCTGACATGTCTTTACCCGTGTATAGTTTTTAATCTCAAAAAAGGGAGCACATTCAGCTACAAGAGTGGGCTGGGGTTGATTTACACAACATTGCAAGTGATGAAGCACTAAGTGGGTTACTTAATATCATCTAGGCCTACTAAAAGTAACAAAAATAAACCAGTACACAATGTATTTACTGTAAAAGAGTCTTCTGGTGAATTATTTTTGGTTTTAAAAAAATGTGACAGCAATGTGCAAAAATAATTTGTTGTGCAAGAACAACAATAAAGTGCAACAACAAATAAAATCACTTAGATAAATAAAAATAACTACAAATGTACAGAGTATTGAATAAGCTCGGCTTGCTTGTGAATATTCAATAACTGATCCGGGTGAGCCATCTAGTGAAAGAATATTGTAACTGCGTGCATAAATTTGCACTCCATGTCCTATCGCGGACGCATCTAAACAAAGCGCTGAAGTCACCCTGCTGAGCGCACGGCAGGATGCACAAATTACCGGTGCAAAATGCACAAATTACCGGTGCACCGGAACTTGGACATTTAAAGTGAGAGGCAGCAGGAATCACTTGGCCTCCATCAGCAGTAGTTTTAACATAAAATTTTTTGTCCGTTTTTGTGCGATAAAATACCTTTGATCATACAGGAATCATCATTCACCATTGCAAAATATATTATTTAAAAATAAATAAATTAATAAAAAATGAACAATATTTTTGTTAATTGCTCTTGGGGGCCCCCTAGTGGTCGCGGGGCCCTAAGCGCTTAAGTTGGCTTCTGTCTTGGCCGGCTCTGCTTCTCTGTTTGTGTTTGTGTGTGCGCGTGCGTATCAAAGTTCAAGGCTAGTTTCTGTACAAAAATCAAGGTACAGTTTTGGCAAAATGTAGCTGAAAAGTAGCACAAAGAAAATAAGCAAAGAATTTAAAGTAAGCGATAAAACAAATAGGCTCTCATTCCTCCATAAAACATATTATTCACGTATGCACACATTTGATAAATAACTCGCACTATATAATTACAGAAAAATAAATATGAAATACATTGAAGAAACATTCTGAGTATTTCAAGCCAAAATTCCTGGACTTTTGAAGTCTCAGGAAATTTTCCACATTGAAAATAATGTTTTCCTATTTCCTACGATGCGTCACTTCTGTTTTTATATTTTATAAATTGTTTCAAGCAGCTGATTCAAATATAAAACACTTTTTTTAATCTCCTGGGTCAATGACACGCATAGCAGATCTGTTTAATATAAATTCAATCAGTAGAAGTCATTGATATTGTGTCAAACAGATTTACTGCTGAGGTTTTGACCTGAAGGAGTGAATCTTAACCATTTGACTAAATGCAAGTGGATGCCTTGACCTTCCTCCTCAGAATTTCACAGATTTCACTAACCTCTTGCAAGGACAGTAGCACAACAGAGTAAAACAAAGAACCAGCCAATTCCCATCAGTTACAGGTGAACACTTTTGCTTGTCAGCATGATCTTATACCAAACATCTGAGATCTAATCTTAGCAGAAATACCATTAAAAGTAAAAGAATGTGTCAAAAGTTGAAACCCTAATAAAGTCACACGAACAATATGTCATTGACGTACTCCTGCTAATATTTAGAGCAGTGTTAGGGCTTTTTTGACCCAAGAGGCCAAACCCCAACAACTCAATTCACAAGGACCTAAATTTAGGGGTGTCAAGCCTGTCTTTTCAGAATAAAAAATAATTTGTACTTAAGATTTTATATTCTTTTGTTATATCTATTTTATATAACAAAACTCAATACCAGTGATCATAGATAACATTTGATGAAGTGAAAACAATCTAGGATTTTTACTCCTTAAATGATGGTGCCAATAATTCTGAAAGGTGATTTAAAACAAATAAAAAAAAAACACTCATCATATCCTTAAAATTCTTGCATTGCTGTTCCCCACCCAAACAATATAAGCATGAAAATGAATGAAAAATGGACTCCTGACTAAATATACCACATCTATTTCAAGATATTTTCAATCATTACAAAAAAAAAAAAAAAAAATCAAACAAAACTTTTTAAAACAGGTCACTCCCGATTCAGCAAAGTCCACTCATGCACAGATGTAGGCCTACACATTGAGAAAAGATTAATACTTCACTGTATTAACAATTTTAAATAGCCTCTTCGCTTTCATTACACTTTTTACTTCGATCATAAGCACAATCCTGATTTCATGTGTAGAAACTGACAGACATCAACAGCTACAGGTTGTGGTTCATCCAAGGTGTACAAGCACAGGCATCATTCACCTTAAATGAGCAGCAGGAGGAAGCGGTTTGCTCCAGATAAACAGCAGCTGGGATGAAATTGAAGGTCATGACCACCTTTGACTCCAGATGGGCTTTTAATACAAAGATACACTGCTTGATATAAATGATGCAATAGTGCCATCTACAGTTACAACAAGTTACAACACTTTAATAACATCAACATTTCATGGACTGCTCTTAATTAGCAATTACGAGCCAAAAACCATGAATAAAAACACCAATCAAAACAATCGCTTAAAGTAATAACCTGATTTCAAATATGCATTGCCAATCATATGTTGTAACTTCTACTATTGTGGTCACAAACAACAAGCCATCACACGTTCACACATATAGACAATGTCAAATGTTGTAATGAAGAAAAATTGCTTCATACAGGAATGAACAATGAAACAGCCTCTGGTCATTAAAAAAGCTGACCTCGAACCATAGGATTTATAAAAATAATTTAACTCTCTTTAAAAAAAAAAAAAAAATCTGTAACAAACATTTTTATACACTGCTAACAAACACAACATTAAAGCAGTTTCACTTCCATCTGCGTGACTGATCCCAGATCACCCTAGAGTCTCTCCATCGAATATTATAACCATCTAAAGTGCTCTTGCTCAGTTCAACACATTGTATTGCCATGAAAATACTCGTCCTTAGTGATGCATCCAGAGTTAATAATTCTGTACATTACACTGCAAGAAATCTTCAGACACAACAAATACCAACAAACAGATGACAGACTTCTGCTTTGACACCTCTCTCATCTAATGCTGAAAAAAGTTTTCATAAAAAGTGTATGAAACTAGAAAAATAGTCAGAAATCTACTTTTCTCTCTTTATATTTGTTTGAACCGGACAATGATACAGTGCCCTTATGATACAACATTAATTTTATTTCCTGTGAACCAGAATTAAGTTCCCAAACTCTAACATGATATTTACATGCAGTAAATAACAAATTGCAGGGAAGAAAACAGATGTTGAGAGGTCTTCTGCAGAAAGTTTGCACATTTAATCTTGACTTAACCAGACAAGCTACAGAAATGGAAGCACTAAGTTCTCTGAATAATCATAAGGTAAAAAAAAAATAAGGATCGTTGCTTTGTGTTTTCATATTTCTGCTCCGGTGGAATTTAAGGTCAAAAAGTTCAGAATCAATTATTAGAGGGTACATATCCAGAATAAAATATATGCCAAGGTTTAAATGTAAATGCATCTTAAAAAAAACCTGACTTGTTCAATGCTGAGATCATGTGTACTTCTCGAGAAAAGGGCACTTTTGGTCAAAAAGCTCCATTCAAAATGCCTTTGAGTGCAGGAAAGTGCAGGCTCCAACTGTGTCCAAGAAATTATCCAGTTTATCAAACCGTCCAGAAGGGTGGCTGCTGCCATCCGGATGCCGGCCAATTTCATACATCAAATTTGATACCCAGAATATTTCAACTGCCAAGCTTTATAAATGCCAAATGAGGCAATACCATCACATCAGTTGAATTATGTCCATTGCATCCTACTGTACGCAGCTTATACTAAAAGTTATTAGTACACAACATTCCAGCAGGATTCCTTACACTCAATAAGTTCTCAAAAATAATTGTTTATTTACTGGCATAACATATTTTATCTAAAATGCAGTTTTTGTCTGAGTAGTGTTTGTTCAAATATTTGGACTTAAGCCGCTTTCACACCGAACGCAAAACAATTTTTTCACACAACAGATTACATTCAAAGTCAATGCAAAGACGCCAATTAAAGTTTTGCGTGTATTCGCGTCTTTGCATTGATTTTGAATGTAATCTGTCGCGCGAAAAATTCGTTTCGCGTCCGGTGTGAAAGCAGCTATACTGCATGTGAGTGTGAAGAATGGTGGGGATGTTGGGAGAGGTTCAGTCACAGAAAGCCAGAGTGAGACTTAAGACAGCAAACAGTTCTTATCCTTGTCCTTTCCACCGAAACTCTGTGATCGGCCCCTTCCACTCCTCCTCAAGCTGTGTCTCCTCCTCCCCTCTGTCCCTGCTTCCCGTTCCTCATCCCTCTCTTTGTCCACTTGCTGGCCGCGTCGCAGCTGGGGGGGCAGGGGGATGGGCTGCCCCAGGAAGTACCCTTCCTCCTCAGACTCTGAAGAGGAGGAGCAGGTGGAACAGCAGTCTTCATGTTTACGCTGACCTGGGTACAGCGTAAGGGCCGGGGGAGCGGGCCGGGCGCTGGACGACCCCCTGTCGCTGTCCGCTCGCCAGTCCAGGGCGTCCAAGCGGGGTCTGTCGGACCGGGACTGCCGGAAACGTCGCTCTGTTCCCAGGTGCAGAGGACTCTCGGAGGTCAGGTGACCCCCCCGCCGATAGCTGCGCTGTTGGTACGGTCCATCTGATGGCGGCAAATAGAAAAAGAGAGAGGCCAGATGGCAGATGGGAATTTGAGTTCAGGCACATTAAGAGTGAGAGGATTGTGAGGGTATAGGAGATAAGGGGAATAATATGTGTTACACAGCAAGAAAGGAAGAGTTTGGAGAAGGTACAAATTGAGGAAATGAGAGATATGAAAAAGAAAAATAAACAGAGAGGAAACTGATTCATTTTATTAAGGTCAGCCAGAAAATTAAAAAAAAAAAAAAAAAATATCTGCAAGTTTGAAACCCATTTTTAAAAAAATTATTTAGACACACATCGGTATTTGACTCCCGCTTCATTTCAACTGCTTGTAGTACTATTTCTGTAATTGATTCACTTGACTTTAAATTTGTACTTTGTTTTCATTCTGTGACTTGTATGATGAAAAAGTGTTTATATCGCGTTCATCCTCGTGAAGTTTATTGAAATTTTTACCAAAAACCTACCTTTATTGATCGCAGAGCCAATTCGTGGCATCAGTTTGTCATAGCTTGGGTTTTTGTGGCGCTATTATTGCTTTTAAATCAGACTGCCCTGATTATGTCTTCCCATGGCGGCCGTCAAACTGGAAGCTGTTGTAAAAGAATCTATGACAGCTGCATGTCAGTTAAAACGTTGCGACAAACAGGTTCTGCGAACATTAAAGACAGTTGCTTGATAAAAATTTCCCCAAACTTCTCAAGGATGCACGCGATGCACACAGATTGAAACTCCACCACAAATTCACAGGTTTACTTTACTTCACACTACTTTCAATGTATTTTTGCCCAAATAAATACGGATGGTTAGTACAAGTTATTCTTCGCGGGTTAAATGTGGTTACTCTAGCAATTTTGTGTTTGCAGGCCATCTTCTGTATTTAAAACGGTGATGAAGGCACATTTTACACACGTACTAATAAGCTTGGGGTTTGTATTTCTGCTCCCTTAATATCGCACTGAAAATGTTTATATACTGGACTCTACAACACGTGTCCCAGCTGATGTTGTCCCTTTAATTTACTCAATACTAGCTCTTACCCAGAAGGTCCATTTGAGGGGGAATCCCGGGCCTATGGGCCCGTCTCTGTGAGCGAAGCCTCCTCTCGTAAGCACTGGTCACCTCCCCCCTCTGGATTTGGGGTCCCACTTTCTCCTCCTCTTCATCCTCTCCCTCCTCCTCCTCCTCCGCTTCCACCAGGTAGCTGCAGCTGATTGGCTCTCGGAAGCTGACCCTGGCAGCGCCGCCGCGAGCAGGTTGGACGTAAGGTGGAGGGGGGCGCGGCTCTAGCGGTGGGCGGTGCTTTGAGTGGTTCTGCTGATTGGTCCGAAGCGGGAGGTCACAGGGTCGTGGGCTTAGCTCGTCAGGATAGGGCGGGGATGGGCGGAGACCAGGTTCTCCAGAACAGAGCTGATTGGCCAGCGCAGGCCTGATGTGAAGCTGTGAGTGACTCCCTAGAAAAACAAGGACAGAGGATGAAAAAAGGAGATCTATACAAAGTGAGTTCTTAAAAATTATTTTTCCAACATTCTGTCAAAAAAAAAAATTATTATCATACTAACAGTGATCACTTCCTCAACACTAAGATAATCAGTTGAGATCATTTGAATCACGTTGGTAATCTCACATGACTAGATTTCAAAACACACGCAAGGCTCTCAAGGTCGCAAACAAAAGATTTATTGTCGTCAAGTTCAGCTGTGCACTTGATCTCTGAATGAGGCTTTTGAAACTCACCTGGCCCAACATGTTGAACCTGGTCCTCCAGGTTCCCAGAGTCCTTTGCAGTGGATAGTCCCCTAGAGGAGCTGTGTGGGGGCATGTAGCTGTAGTGTGGACAGATGCTTAAGTCTCCTATGAATTCTACAGCCTCGACTGAACACTCAGGCCGGTTATTTACAGACAGCAGCTTGCTTATGGAAGGGTCAATAGGCCCAAAGTAATCCCAGCCGTTCGCCATGTGCTCGTGTGGGCTAGGGGGAGCGGAGATATGGGGTAATCCATTTTGCAGGGCCACCCCATTCTGTACAGGTGGCTGGGGTGCAGAGCCTGGAAGCACTAGAAGTGACAACAAGAAGTCAATTAATTAGAGGATCAAAACATTGCAGAAGCAATGATTTTATACTAAATGCAAGAGCAGCAGTGCAGTATTTCAACACCAGATGGCAGCCTGGCCAAGACAATCAGTGCAGACTGCCGGCAATTCTAAGTATTCATTATTATATCTGTAAGACGGGAAATCCAGCTGGGACTGTGTCTGTGGAAGACTGGGGGGGGGGGGGGGTTATGATGGCCGAGGACAATCAGCAGAACTCTGGCGACGTGAGGGGGGTAACTATCACAGTTCCCCCCATGAACCTCATCCCCGGCCCTGGCCATGTATATCATGAAACTGGACCTTAAACTCATCTGTTTTCATTTTCTGACAAAATAGTAATGTCAAACACTTCACATATATTCCACATACTACTATGCAATACTTTTGAGCTCATAACCCAAATTGGCTGATACCATAATCCAGTTTAAGAGCTTTTTATAATAACTGCATCATTTTAGTACATATTCATATCATGTTTGGTCTTTTTATTCTCTAGGGAATCCAAGGAGTCGAGTGGAGTATGTTTCATTCCCATTGAAATTATGGTACATTCCCTTTTGGAAACTCCTGAAAATTGGTTAGAATCCTCTTGGGTAATCATCCTGTTCTTCTCTCTCTGCTTAATTGTTTTATTACATCCTCCAAATGGTGGAAACCCAAAAATCACATTCTACCCCCCTTCCAGGTAATTTATGGCCATGCCGCCTGGATCAAAGACGTGATTTGGATTAAAGCAAAGAGAAACAATCCATTCTGGGAAGATCGTATCCGATCTCTCCCCGCGTAAGTTAGTGGGCGAGTAGCCTCTTTAATTATGGAAGATCGTAGCTGACTTCCCATGCGCGCACCTCTATGCAGTGTGTAGCCTCTATTGTTATGGCAGATCGTCTCTCTGATCTTGCCCTCACACAACTCTGTGTGTGTAGCTTTCGCCAGGTATGACTTTTATATTTGTCCAAATTTGTGGTAACTGATGTTTGGTCTGTTTATTTAAGCTCTTGCCTACCCAATGAATAAATTCTTGTTATCCCTTTAACTTGCGTGGTCTCTGTGACTCTAATCCTTTTATTCTTTCTAGCCACGTTACGGCGGATACCGCTTGGTATTGGAATTGGTTTTATTAAGTTGGAGAGACAATCATGATCTACTTATATAAAGGGTTTATGTATTGCCAGTTCTGGGATTTTAACCTTAAGGAAACCCCTGGACAAAAAGTAGGTTATCTGTCAAAATTCCTTGAAGGAACCCATGGGTGTGCATAGATCTGGGCTTGCAGTATTCATGCAAAAAGATGCAGTTGCTGTGATGATCGACTTCCATCCCCTGGTATTACCAACGAACCTAAGATCCGGCAATTATGCTAAAACTTGGGGGGCATATATTGAGTATCGCGGGCCTACAACTATGAGTCCGAGGGGTAACTACCCCGAGGTCCACGCACGTTTTTGCTAAACTATAAATTCTAATTCTAATTTGGAGTCAGATGTTTATTGAGGGTGTAACTAAATTCGGCATTCTAAATTTACTATGGAGTCAGATCAATTGTAACCATTGTGCTTTTGTGCCCCGTTCTTCGAACGGAGAAAATTGATTCATTTTATAGTGATTCGCACCAGCCAACAGATCGCGTTTGTAACAATAGCCCAAAGAACACGTTGAGCCTTCGCCCCCTGCATTTTCCGCCGTTGGTATTGTTTGGTGGGGTTTTACATATCTACTCAAGACTGTGAGCGTAATCTCTAAATTAGAGTTATAATCAATGACAAACAAAGGTTCCGGTATCCAAAACATGTTGCAAATTTACATTAGTAATACATGGTGAAGTATTGAACTTGATTTTAGCTTCAGATGAAAAGAGTCATGATTAATGATAAATTTAAAACCCTTTTTGTGTTCATAACCACCTCCAACAACACCACCAACCCCCACCTCCGCCCAGACTCACCTGTACCCTCCATCTCCAGACTGCCGAGGCTGTCGCCCACGTCCGCCTGCAAGTCCTCGGATGATCCCGTTCGACAGAGCGGCTCCTGTTTGGCCCCGGACCCCGAGCGTTTGGAGGGGCCGCCGCCACCGCCGCCCTGGAAGGCGGAGTCGCAGGAGTCGGAGTTCTCGGGGTCCTCCCCAAGAGAGCAGGGGCGCGAGCAGTAGATGAGCCCACCCCGGGGTAGGAAGGGTCGCCCCAGCAGGGGCAGATGGCAGCGGGCACAGCTGAAGCAGGACTCCGTGGCGTGCCAGTGCTGCCCCTCATACGTCATCTGGCCCTGGTCAATTCCTGAGCAACAGACAGAGTCTCAATTCAGCTGAAAATAAAGCTGAAGCTTTGTGGTGCAGAGAGCAGCATCTCCTCATCTACCATCTGGAACCAACCAGTCGTTCAACAAAGTTCACATTAAAGCGACAGCACCTTCAGTATATTGACTGTGCAGAAGATTTAAGAGCAACTGACTGACAAGGCAGTAGGAGGGGCCGCACAAATCTTGATAAAATTAAAACTATTTTTTCCCCTTTAATTCAGTGAAAACATTTATTTAGGCTATAAGTTTGCAAGTGTATGTCCTAAATAAACAATCTGAACACAAATAATAATGAATATCACTTTTTTCAATCCTCTCTGGAAAAAATGCGACAGAAATCTCTCGAAACAAACCGAATCAGAGAACAATTCTATACAACAAAAATGTTCATAACTTTGTTTCTAAAAAGTTGGGAAGCTGTATAAAATGTAATTAAAAACAATGCAATGACTTGCAAATCATTTAAACACTACAATTTATTGAACATAGTACAAAGAAGTGTTGAAACCCAGAAATTGTACCGTTTTTTTTGGAAAATATCATTTAGAATTAGATGGCATCAACAAGAAAGTTGAGATAAGGGAATGCTTATCACTATGTTGCATCACCTCTTCTTTAGACCAAGTGTTCTGGAACTGAGGACTCCAATTGCCGTTGTTATGAAATCAAAATATTCTCCAATTCTTGCTTGATGCAGGATTTCAGCTGCTCAACACTGCCCTCCTTTGTCATACTTTTTCTTTCATAATGTGCCAAATAATTTCAGGGGGCAACAGGTCTAGATTGCAGGCAAGCCAGTTTAACACCCAGACTGCAGAGTCATGTTGATGCAATGCCAGCAAAATGTGGCATTTCTAAATGATATTATTAAAGCAAACAATGCCCTTTTTTGAAAAACAGCGAAGTATCCAAGTTACACGTTTTTGGCCAGCAGATTGTCTGCACAGTTGAGATGCAGGGCAATAGGTTGTCTGTACAGTAGACTGACAGGGCAGTAGGTTGTCCAAGCACTAGGTTGTCTGTATAGTGGACTGGCAGGGCAAATGTTGGTTGTACAGTAAATTTTACAAATATTACATTAACAGGACAGTAAGTTGTATGGAAAGGTTACTGATGTAGGCCGTATGTGTACCAGGCTGACAGGCTGCATGTGTGGCAGATTGACAGGGTACTGCATATATATAGTTCAAAGGGCAGTAGGCCACATGTGTGGCAGATTATAACCGGGCAGCACATACATAGAGGATACAGAGGCGAGTTGTAACTTACCGATGTGCTCTCCGCAGGTGTCGCAGTACTCAGCGTACAGGGACTCATAGCAGGAGCAGCAGTACGGTCGGCTCTCCCTCATGATGTAGCGCTGCCCGCCCAGCGCCGCCTCACACTCAAAGCAGCAGAAGTGCTTCATGTGCCAATGCCTGCCCTCTGCCTCCGTGCACTCATCCGCCAGGATTATCTGTGTGGGGGGAGACAGCGCACTCACGATCTGCTACATTGTGTGTGTGTGTGTGTGTGTGTGTGCGCGCGCATATATATATATATATATATATATATATATATATATATACACACACACACACACACACACACACACACACACACACACACACAACCCCAATTCTGAAATAGTTGGGACGAAGTGTAAATTGTGAACAAAATCAAAATGCAATGACATTCAGATAGCAAATATGTTACTTAGAACATGGGTAACATTTCAAATGTTGAAACGGAGACATTTTACATTTTACATTTTTATCCACAAAATGAGCTCATATCAAATTTTCTGGCTGCAACAGGTGTCAAAAAATTTGGGACACGGGCAAAAAAGGGCTGAAAGACCAAGTGATAGGAAAATCAGCTGAAAGAACATTTAGTAAGTAATTAAGTTAACTGGCATCAGGTGTGTAACATGATTGACTATAAAAGGGATGTCTTCTCCAACCTGTGAAGGCTTGCATCAAAAAAAATTGTGGAATGCCTTGAAAACAATGTTACACAACGTCAAATTGCTCAGGCTTTGAAGGTCTCATCATCAACAGTGCATAACATCATCAAAAGATTCAGTGAAACTGTAAAAATCTCTATGCGTAAGGGACAAGGGTGAAGACCTTTATTAGATGCCCATAATCTTCAGGGCCTCAGATGTCACTGCATCACTCACCTGCATGATTCTGTCATTGACAGTACTAAATGGGCCCAGGAATACCTCAAGGAAACCACTGTCAGTAAACACAGTCTGCCATGCCATCCACAGATGCCACCTAAAACTCTATCATGCAAAAAGGAAGCCATTGTTGAGTATGATCCAGAGCCGTCACTGTGTTCTGTAGGCCAAGGCTCATTTAAAATGGACTGTAGCAACGTGGCAAAGTGTCCTGTGGTCAGACTCGTCCAAATTTGAAATTCTTGTTGGAAATCATGGACGTCATGTCCTCTGGGCTAAAGAGGAGAAAGACCACCCCTCCTGTAATCAGCGTTCAGTTCAGAAGTCAGCCTCTCTGATGGTATGGGGATGCATTAGTGCTTATGGTCTGGGACACTTGCATGTTTTTAAAAAGCACCATGAATGCTGAAAAGTATATAAAGATTTTAGGGCAACATATGCTCCCCTCCAGAAGACATCTTCTTAATCATTATAGGCCACATTTTGGTTTTTATCTGTCAGTTGGCTGAATAAATGGCTTGATTGCAAGTTAGGCAAAGTACAGGAGGATTGATTTAATGTGAGCTAATTATGCCGCGGCGATGGAGGCTGTCCAACCTCGCTGGTAATTAGCAGACTTCAAATCACAGTTTTCTTCCCAGAAGCATTTCAAATGACCGCACTAGGTATGTGCATTGGAAAAGGTAATAAGCAATCATGTCTGTCTGCCTCATAGTGGCAGTTACTTTTATTGTGCTGAAATTAATTGTGATTAATTATCGCGACAGCCCAATCCACAACAAATCTGAAATCCAGGTCTGGTGTGCATGTCTTGGAGACTGGTTTGCTAGTCAAAAGTGTGTGCTTGTTTGAAAGTGTGTGTGTATGCGCGTGTGGGTGCCTGTGCATTCACACAAGTACATACATGTGTGCAACATGAACACCATAGTGTGCAAAGCTAATAATGTTCTGTTTTTTTAAACCAAAAATGTAAATATTTCACCAGCTTCTAAATGCACAACAAAATAAATAATTCTGTTCGCTCGGAGTTCAATAGAATGGTCTTAATCAGCACCAAACACAGGCATTATCAGGATAATCTGTCCATTTCCTCTTCAAAAACCATGGCTGTACAAGAGCAGCAAATCCTTAATCTGCCTGATCTCTCAGCTGATCTTACAGCACACACTCCGTCCATCAATGTTCGGGCCACAGTTTGCACAAAGTTAATGCCCCCTGTCACCTTCGGTTTGGATGAAAAGCCCTAGCAAACAGCATCCAGCTTCTTATGAAGCACAGGGCAGCCCTCTTCCCATCAGTGACAAGAGCTGGGAGGTTAAAACTCCATGCCAGCAGTATGTAAACTCACTGAGTCTCAGTAGGGCAAAGCTGATTTTTGAATACATCCCCACCAATGCACGTAGGCAACACTGTATTCCATTTCCACAACTGGGCCAAGAGAGATGGACAGAGAGGAGAGAAGGAAAAAAGTAACAGGGAAGAAAGAGGAAGTGAGGGACAGATTCCCACCTCATCACAGGCCTGGCAGCGGGGCTTCAGCCTCTCGGCGTGGTGCCGGCCGCAGTAGATCTTTCCGTCCTGGTAGAAGTAGATGAGGTCGACCAGGAGCTCGTTGCAGGAGGCGCAGATGAAGCACTGGGGGTGCCAGCAGGCCCCCAGCCCCGCCCGGCTGGCGAACACCGCCATGTCCCCGCCCCGGATCTGCCTGCCGCACTGCCCAGGGGAGGAGGCGCACTGTTAGAGGGGGAGCAGGGTATGGACTGCACACCTGAGACCCTGATATAGTGGTAGCATGGGTCTGCACTGTGTGTATATGCCAGGGATACTCACTTTTCTAGAATGAGCCATTGTGGGTGCATGCGTGATTGTAACCAACCAGTCACACACCTGATTCTACAAATCAACCCTTGAAGCTTTTGCCGTAGACCGTTGATTGGTAGAAATCAGGTGTGAAACGGCACGGTTAGAATGAAAGCCTGCACTCTCACTGGCTCATTCTAGAAAAGAGTGAGAATCCCTAATATATGCTAATGTATAATGAAGCTCTAGTCATACAGGGTCTTTTCTAGTATCTGCAGGAATATAACTCTGGTCACACGGGTCTGTGTTGGGCGTACCTGCTGACATATGGCTCCGGTCATGGTGACAGGAAAGAGGCGCACAGCTCCCCTCCCCAGGTTCTCCCTCTTCCTCTGCTGACTGAACAGCCTCAGCTCCTTCCTCTCCTCCTCGTCCAGGGAGTTACAGTACTGCGGCTGCGACAGAGGAACACGCCTACGGTGAGTGTGTCTGTGTGTGTGTGTGTGTGTGTATGTATGCACATGTGTGTGTGTGTGTGTGTGTGTGTGTGTGTGTGTGTGTGTGTGTGTGTATGTATGTGTGTGTGGTGTATGTATGCACATGTGTGTAAATGTGTGTGTGTGTGCATGCATGCGTGCGCATGTGTGAGTGTGTATGCGGATGCGTAAGAATGTGTGTTTACATGCGTGCGTGTTTTGTTTGCACGAGTGAGAGTTTGTGTATACTTGTGCAGTGTGTGATTGAGCGTGAGCATGCATGATCGAGTGTGTGTAAATGAGAGTATAAATATGACTCTGACCTCACTGTCATGAGCTGGTAGCTGGTGCAGGAGCTGTTTGATGCGATGTCTCTCTCCAGGGCTGTTCACGTAAGGCACTTTGTCCTCTGGGATGCAGCTGAAATACTGGTACACCTGCACGTGGACGACAGGCAGCAGGTCTGTCAGTCAGGCAGTGAACACTCAAACCGTGTGTGTGTTTGTGCGCGTGTGCGTGTGCGTGTGCGTGCGCGTGTGTGTGTGTGTGTACACAGAGCAAGCCCTTTATTTCACCATACTGATTTTCACTTGAACTTCCCTTTAAGTAGATTCAAAGTTAGAAAAAACACTTTTCTCCAAGCTGTCAGACAGTGTCACATACATATTCTGCTTTTGCAGGTTGAATTTTTTTCTCTAAAGCTACATCACTAGTACAGTCAGAGAAATATTGAAACCCAGGCTGCCATGTTTTATAAGGCCGCAGTATTACAACAAGTAGAAAATATTTAGATCTTGC
Source organism: Gymnothorax reevesii (assembly GCA_029721435.1). Taxonomy (NCBI): domain Eukaryota; kingdom Metazoa; phylum Chordata; class Actinopteri; order Anguilliformes; family Muraenidae; genus Gymnothorax; species Gymnothorax reevesii. The sequence continues at coordinate 61,795,802 of CM056585.1, forward strand.
GCATTATTTTATACACATTTCCCTGAGATTGAGCAGGACATATTTAGGATCTTTAGAAACCCTGAGGTCACCAATTGAATTTAAAAGAGGCCTACAGTTCCACAGGTTTGAATAAAGTAGCTGCAATAAATGAACCCACATACGGGATTGGCAGGGGGTGACCCATCCTAAACAAAATTTAGGCTCAGTTCCATTGAGTTTTTCAAATAAATTCCTCACGGTTGTTTTGAAAATGCAAATCTATCTAGAGATAGCTTTGGTTGCTATGTGTTAGCCAGTTTGCAGCTACCACGTCACTATGTGGCTTCCAGTACCCATGGCCTCACTCTTGTCTTTGTAAACATGATTCTGACATTCTAAGCAAACAAACCATACGACAAACCATATTTACACACACAAAGTTGGTTAATTACCCAGGAAGTGTTAATTATGTCATTTAGAACAAGTTTTAAAAATAGTGCCACAGGCACAGTAGCTCACCTGTATTGTTTAAACTTGTCCAGGCTGTTAAATAACACCACGAACAAACTTTGGTGCACTCATGGGTAGGAACATGTGTGCCAAGTTTCAGCTTTATTGGTCCAGTGGTTTCAGAGAACAAGATGTTTACAGATGACGCCGACGCTGATGAAACCGGCGACAATGATGGACAGATGGCCCATGACATAAGCCCACTGGACCTTTGGTCCGGTGAGCTAAAAATACCAGAAACTGTCTTGATTTGACAAGCCAGAGCCACAGCCTATGCAAGCCATTCACGCGAATGAAAACCTGACTCCAGTTCTGGCCGAGGCTCCGACAAATAAAATCAATATAATTATTATTGAACAATATGACCCATTGTAAGACCCCGAACGAAAACAATGCAAATTCAAGAAAATGTGGATTCAGTTATACAGGCTGATGTGGATTTTGTCGTACAGGCCATTACCAGTTATCATACAATCAATCGTTAGATTACAGGCGGTAAGCACTCTCTTACACAATGACCAAAACAGCTTGTTTGCTTTGTATAACTGTATGCTGGATATTTACCGCAGCAATTCAGGCTAAGTGCCTCGCTCAGGAACACAAATGCAATGTCTCACATGGGAGTTGAACCTGCCACCTCTTAGCGACGAGGCCAGTTCCATTATCATTACACTAAACTGCCAGCCAAACTAACACCCCATTCACTCGCTGCTCTGCGCCGAGGCCTGAGAGACTGCCATTTAGTTCTGCGAGTGAATAAGACCAATGGAGAGAGAGTGAGAAACGGAGCGAGGCCCCTTGGGGAGAGGGGGTAACTCTACACGCTATTGAGTACAAAGGCCGCGTTCTCATTGAGCGCCGACCAGAAGAGCCAGCAACTCCACTCTAGAAGAGGAACAGGCTCGCTGGTCAAATGTTACCGGAATGAAATATTAATGTTTTGTGCTCATATGGGCAGGGTTATCCTGTGCTGCCCAAAGACCAAGAAATTTGAACCGATTCCCTGAAGAGAAAAATAAAACTTGTGATTGGTTCATACTTGTCATACAAGTCAGCCAGCTGAACAGCATTAGGTCACGTTACAGCATACGGATTCTGTTATAAACGTCCTCAGGCAGAGGGGTTTTCCTGTTTGCTTTTATCCCAATGGCTGTATTTGATTATGCAAGAAATCTTTTATACTCGTGAGTCAGTGTTGGTGCAGAAGTGTGTGAGAGTGTTTATCAATGCAGGGCGTTGCGTGTTTTTCGTGTGTGCGCCCGCAAAGGTGTGGGAACTTCAAATGTTTGTATTCCCCGATAAGAAGAGTCAACACTCAACATTTTCTGTAGAGCAGTGGGGGAGACTGGGGCCTCTCCACGTTTGACCATGAGACCAACTCACAATCCCACAGAAACCACCCCCTTACGCTCCCATCGGGCCGGTCGGCGCTGACCTGCTCGGGTTTGAGTCCGGGGGGGACCCAGGCGTACTCCTCCGAGGCGCACCCCGAGTCGTCGTCGGAGATGGAGTGCCTCTGGAAGTCGGACACCAGCTTCATCATCATCCTCTCCAGCTGACCTGGCACGGCGCGCATCACGTGATCCTCGCGCACGCACTTGCAGTGAATGCAGATCTTCCTGGAGGGGATATCCGAGAGAGAGAGGGCGCTCATGAGCCAGGAAAAGATCTAACACTATGCCCCGTTACCTCAAACTGCCCCATATCTTCTCAATCACAGTACAGATTTTTAAGGGCCTCCATCAGTCAGGCCACCATTACAGGACAATTTTCTAAGGGCCCTTCTCAGTTAAGACCTACAGCACAATTTTCGCGGTCCACTCAAAATCATCCCGACCCCCTTGTGCCGTCCAATAATGGCGAGCCTGTGGTTCGTATGCGTCTGCACATACGTTTGATCGACCGAAAGAAAAGGATGGCAAGTTTAAGAGATTGATGCTGCTTTCACAAGATTGCTACAGCTGTAGTAGTAATCCAATCTGTGCTGAGCAGTGGGGAGAAGGTGAGAGTGAGCAATGGCACTGGCTTTAGATTGATAGCGTAGCTTTGGTTCAATATGGAGCAGAGGGGCTCAGGCTTGAAGCAGCGGCCTTTGGAAAGAGGGAGCTGAAAGCCTGGAGATCAATGTGCAGTGCAGAGCCTTTACTCTAATTCATGTCCGGCAGTGTACATCTGTTGAGTGATGCATCACAATGCCACACACCCACGGTCGCGCAAACAAACACACACACACACACACACACACGATCAACTGATGAGGATTACACTTGGTCCCAAAAGGATGCACGGTCAGGGCACCAGATATTTTACTCCATGCGCATGCAAGCATTAGGGTGTTCTAGATCCTATATCCGTACATCAGTCAACATCTTGGTCTACTGGTCTACTCCATACATAAAAAAATAGTGCCCTGATTGAACAAAAAATATGTATAAATGGTGCAAGATTACTGCTACCTTGCTAAAAAAAAATGCAAAACTTCTGCAGACAGGAGACACTCTTTTCCTCGCACTACACTTCGACGCTGTAATTCTCCTACGCAGCATGGATGAGGTTACCACCCAATAAGCAGTATTGCTCATACTAGTCCACTCTGAGCAGGAAAAGCAGACTTATCAAAACATTTACATTCATTTAGTGAACAGTTAGGACTCAACACAGAGATGAATCTGAATTTCATTTTTTGCACTTTGGCTCCATTTTTATATCATGGTGAGCCCGACTGTGGAAGCTCTTTTTTTTTAAAAGATGTATAAGAAGAATGATGCCAGTTGGCACAGGAATAGCCCCTCAGAGGCCTTTGCAGGAGTATTGAATGAGACAAGATTGAGGAAATGCACACGTGGGATGCCAAAATATATGCACATGATAACAATAAAATATAAACACACACTGTGGGAGAGATGACTTTATGTTGGTAATCGGCCAAGAGAAGAAACACTACAGGGTAATGGGGTCGGTCATTCCATGTGGAATAACCCCAATTTCAAACAGTTTCCCAGCAGATGTCATGGATTTTATGAAAAGTTTGCACAGTGCTGAAAAAATGCCTTGAGAGATGAACTGCATCAATTTTAGTTGCATTTTGAAACATGGTACCCTCCTGTCTCAAAAGGGGGTGGGGTGGTGTAATTTTATGGAGCATATTTGAAGCCACAGAAAACAAAGTTCCAGTGGGCCTAGGCCAATAAATTTTACTGTGTGAGCAGGCATCAATATTCGGTTTATGAAACATTCATCATTTTGAAGTCGACTGTAATCACTTTTGTGCACTGGAGCTCAAAAGTAGGCAAAATCACACGTCATGATTTTTTTTTTTCAATTTTTAATAGCTGATCATTCCTTAATAAAGAGAAAGTCCTAAGCAATTTTCTAATTGCCATTTGCCAGTAAACGTTTCTATTCATCCACCAATTATCATGCTTCTGAGTGCATAAATTTCAACTTTATGGATGATCAAATTTGGATCCAGAGTGAAGAACTTTGTTTTTGGCCTAAATGTGTGTCTGTGTGTGTGTGTGTGTGTGTGTGTGTGGGGGGGGGGGGGTCATATCTCAAAAGGCTCTGCATAAAGAGTGAAAATTGGAGGTGAACATATGAAAAAAACTGAGTATTTTACTTTCTTGCTTTTTGATTTACGCTCTGTTGATCACGTCCCAATTTTCCTATTTCGAGGGTGCTCTCTGGTCCTACCAGCCCATGGTACACTGAAAAATACCCTTGAGTACATACTATACGAAAGCCAAAAAAAAAAAAATGTATAAATGACAGCAAAAGTGAGGGTCGGAGTCATTTCAACTACATGACAAAAGAAAAATGTGACACACATTTGTGTAGTCTTGTTGAGGCAAATGCATTTGTGAAACTCCAGAAAAATTCTTTTCTGGGCAAATTACTTGCCGTCTCGTAACCAGCTCATATTTGAGCGAAAAACTCGACATCTCTACGGTCAAAGTGGTTCTGTCAGCCATTGGTGGTTAATAGTAGTGTCAAAATGCACAATATTCTCGCAAATGGAACCCAACAAACATCTGGATTTGAGGGCCACTCGAGGGATTTTTCTGGCCCATGAGAATGCAAGAACATACCTCGTCACTTTCTTCTTCATTGATGTTCTGGATTATTCCCACCAACAAACTGCCATCATAATAGTGAAAGTATGAGCATTTCTGCAGGTATAAGGTGAAGACAACTAGAGCGCTTAGGACTAAGCAGCTGTGTAACCTTTATCAGAGAGGCTCATAACAAAAAGGTATCAATTTGCTAACAGAGTGTAAATTCAAAAGCAAGAATATAATATACTCACTTTTTGCTGACATTCACCTCCAATGCTCACAAAGCATGCCAAGTTCCATTATGAGGCATGCAGCGCATTGTTAGATATGACCCTCCACATTTGGGGGAAAAAAATGTATTCGGGATCCACCTCTGATCATCAAGTCAATATTTATGCACTCAGTGGTATTAAATTTAGTGTATGAACAAAAGATTGTGCTGGTCAATAGCACAGCAAATTGCTGAGGTCTCTCTCTCTCTTTATTCAGAAATTAACAGCCATTAAAAATGAAAAAAATAAAAAAAAATGGGGACTTGTGTGATGTAGCCATATTTGAGCCCCAGCGCACAAAAATTATTTCAGGCACTAGCCCAGGCCCATTAGAACTTTCTCTACAGCTTCAAAAATGCTCCAAAAATATGACAGATTTTCGATAAAATGACCCCCCTTCAGCCATAAGGGGTACCACATGTTCCCCAATTAATTGATTCAACTAAAATTGATACAATTCATTCTGAAGACATTAATCCCACTTTGTGTAAACCTTTTTTTTTGGGGGGTGGGGGGGACGGACAAACCAAACAATTAGCGGCCAAGTGGCCATTTCTGGCACAATCTCTCCCACTATCGGCCAAATCACCACAACCACTTCCAGCCAGACTACTGCCACTTTTGAGCCCTTTGTGTGGCCAAGAAAGGAAAAATGACATCATGCAATCGCTTAAATCACTGATGAGTTGTACTGTAATGAGTCATTTTTGAATACACCAGCTTAATTTATAGCAACTTTTTAAATAAGTGACCAAATTTGGCACAAGTGAGTAGCAGTGTTTCATGTGTGAACATGCGAGTGTCTGTGAGTGCGAGTGTGTAGATTTGGGTATAGGATATAATGTAACGATTGAGATACACCCCACACAAACACTTATACAGTAATGCATCAGCGGTCGCAAGCAGATAGCAGTTATACCTGCAGTTTCTGCAATGGTGCTACTTCGTTGACTCCAGGATTAGAGAAAGTAATTTCTGCCATTAAGCAGCATGGTCTCCTACCCAAATCTACTAACCCCTCCCCCCCAAAGGTGCCCAGATGAGAGGCTATTAACCCCGACTAAACAAACATACACATTCATGCGCAAAAACACACACACACACGCACCCGCACACGCATACACACTCACACACACACTCTGTCCACTTACATAATAATCACTCAGCAGGGTATCTGTGGCCAGAGGCTCTGAACAAAAGCACAGATGGAGGACAAAACGGCCCTGCTCTGACTCTCCAGCCCCTTCAGCGCAAATCCTTTCCACTGAGTAAAGGCCACACACATCCCCCCTGCTGATACTCTGACTCAAGGATAAATATCTCAGCAGGACAGAGCTTATGCACACACACACACACACACACACACACACACACACACACACACACTAACACACACAGCAAAAAACATAAAACATAAACAGGCACACAATTATATACTCTCACACATACACGCGCGCGCCCGTACCTATAAAACTAAAATACACACAATTCTATAACCATTAAAACACCTCAGACACATATACACACAGAAAACAAAAACACAAAACACACATTTTCATAATCATAGATACAGACACACACACACACTAAAAACTCAAACACAAAATTAATCACACACAAAAATGCACACACGCACATGAATTGAACAAAACACAAAATAAACATAAACATACACAAAAACCAAAAAGACAAACACACACTTGCATAATCACACACAAACGCACATATATATATACAGTATATATATAAAATTACAAACACAAAATTGCATAAACCTTAACACACACCCACGCGCACACACACACACCCACGCGCGCACACGCACACACGCACACGCACACGCACACACAAATGATAGCCTAAGGTCCACGTCTCAGCCCAGCACAGCCTCAGTGCCAGGACAGTATAGACTACATCTCTTCCCAACAGCCTTATAAGGACATCCCACTAAACCCCTGTTTACAGTCGCTGCAGGAGCGCATGAATGCATACCGGTGCGCATGAATACAGGCACATGCATGCCTGCGTCTGAAGACCGCTTCCATGCAGGCATATTAAAAAGATAAGCACCCCGGGTTAAACCAGGTTAAGCTACAAAGTCGAAACTCCCCATGATGTCGTCTCAGAGGATACCTTCATAGCGCTTTCACACAGACTGTCACACGGACACCTCAGCACTGGGGCTGGTGTTCATAACCGAGCCACTTACCCGTCACCTCCATGTCACACCAGGAGGCTGTAAACACTGATCCCTGGGGCAATAACCTCAGTCAGAAAAACAAAAAACACCATAAGCACACGCAATGCCACACCATCTCAGCTCCTATTCACACTGATAACACCTACAGCCTTTACACACTTCTACACAGGCCAGTGACCTCAGATCAAATAACCTCACAAACACACAATGCACCTACATCCTTATTCACACTGTGGTGTTCCTGCGGTCTGAACAAACTGATCCCCAGGACAATGGCATCAGTAACAAAGCATATTACACTACAAGCAAGCAGTATTCTTTAGCCCTCTATTGTGCTGCAGCCCCAAGGGTGGGCTGTTAGGCATAATTGTGTTATTATACAGTCAACACTGTACTGCTAAGGAAGACCATATTGTTCAAAAGTGTGAAGACTCAAGATTCACACTGTGTAAGCTATATGATCCAAATGCTACAGAGGAAACAGCATTTCAAATGTTTCATAACCATTCTCAGTCTGACCATGCAGTCCTATAAGTTTAATTGTATAGCATTGCAGAGATCTGCCGAAATATATTGATATCAATGTCCATACCTTGGTAGTGGTCCTGCAATCAAAAACAACTTTAGGTTTTTCTCTTCAAAATAAACAAGAGTCTTCAGAAAATGACATATCCCCCTGGCCCACGCAATCTAATCTCAGAAATCCCAAAATATCCAAAGGCACTAGTCTGGGACCTGATTAATACGCTCAAGTTTAAAGTTAAACCATATTGAATGGTATTCAAGTTCAAACAAAATGTTGATGGACGAACAACCGTACTGACAACTATATCCCCTGCATTATACGCCAGGGGGATAACAAGCTTTGGCAAACATCATTCAAACAACTTACAACTTTGGTATAGAGACAGTAGCTGGGTGTCTTTGCAAATTTCACCATGATAAAAATTTCCTGATGTGCGAATGCCGGTCCAGACAGCATCCCTCCGGGAGCAAAAGCAGTGTTCACGCTGACCATTATCTGCCGTTCTCACTGAACAGTGTTTTAGCCAATCAGGCCTCAGTCAAATAAATCAGATAAATTCAATTCAGTTTACGCAAACAACCGAAATCTGAAACTTTCAAAGGACGAATGCGTTTTGCAGCCAGGAGATTTATTTTTATAATTCTAGTGGTTTTTTTCCCCACTCGTTATTTTTGGAGTTATTTGTGAACAGTTCACCATTTTAATTTCAGTTGTTTGAATCGTTTCTGACAAGATGGTGTTTGCTCAAGTGATTTTAATACAAAGGCACACTAGTGCTGGGTTTTGGAAGAGCACTCTGGAGAGAAAATTTCTCAACAGATGAAGCACAGAAACAAAAAGGAGGAAGTCGTAAAACCAGTGTGACACCAGTCTCCAAACTTGTATGTTGATACATGCACGTTAAAAACATAGGTAAAATATAAATTCTTGGCTACAGTATCATAGTATTTGGACCTGCAGTTGGTCAGACTTCAGGCCATTCATTCCTTTATTTTTCTTGGCTGGCAGGGCCATGTCATAGTGCCACAGGGCCAGTGGAAAAACACAGAATCTCAGCCGAATAAAACTTAAATTTCCAGTTTTGTTTCTAAATTTGAGTAATATTCTCAAGATTGGAGCAATCTATCACCTTTCACGAGAGACCATGATTATATATGATTGGTCAGATGGGATTCAAGAACAATTAGCACTTAAGTTTGGATGGGAATTCATTAAAAATGGGAGTACATTAAGAGATTGAGGGGGTCAAATAGTTCTGCCTCAAAAAGCAAAAACTGTCACACTGAACAATTCAATTGACGATGCGGAGAGCTGTACAGGAAGAGAGAAATCGGAAGTAAAAGCAAAAATAAATATGTTATGTGGTTTTATAGTTTTAAGAGTTCTTTAAAATAAAGTCTGGTCTAAACACTACATGGCCACAAGATTTTGTATGAAGAAAAATAATTTTTAAAACTACAAAAATTAAACCGTAAGTACAAAGCAGAAACAAAATACATTGATGAATGAAAGGAGCAGAGAGCAGAGAGAGATAAAGAGAGGGAGAAACAGAGGATAGGGCGGAGAGAGAGAGAGAGAGAGGGAGAAATAGAGGATAGGGTGCAGAGAGAGAGAGAGAGAGAGAAAGAGGGGGGAAGACAGAGGGAGATGACAGTCTGAGGATGGAGGAATAGAGTTAAGCGCAGGGCTGGCTCCAGACACTGCTGTTCCTCATGAACAGGTCCTGCCCTGTGCTGCAGCCCTCCTGAGGCCTCAGCAGAGAGCAGGGGTTAAACAGCAGGGCTGAGAGGTTAGGTGCTGAGAGAAAGACCAGATACATCAGCCGAGACTATAGAGAGCGAGAGAGAAATAGGGGTAAAGCTCTGAGGTTAAGAGCCCAGCTCAAGGGCCCAACAACAGGGTTCTTTCCCACTGTCACCTCTTTGCATTACAGGTCACCAAACATGTTATTGGAGATCTACTATCCCGTGTGGTTTTCACTCCAACCCTAACAATGCTCATCTCATTCAACTACTGGAAACTGCAAAGAGCTGCTCATTAGCTGAGTCAGGTGCAACTAATTTGGATTGAAGTGAAAACCAACAGGGAGTCAGATCTCCAGGAAATGGGGTTGGCGACCACAGCTTTACATGCAAGTCAGAATCCAAAGGTTCTCCCAGGGGCTTGACCCAGCAACTGTACTGTTGTTCAGATAAGCAATAATACTGCTTGACTACCCAGCTACTAAGATAGGGCGCACCGGGCAAGTCTGGACTTGCTCCCTTCTTCCTTTCCCGTAGCCCTGTCATTTACATCTTCATGCACATGCCATTACAGCACTCAGTCAGTTCCTCATCATGATGCTTCAAGTATAGCGCACACAGACTCGCGTACGCATGAACCAGGACACAAGCGAACACACACTCGCACGTGCACGCTCCAAAGCCCAGGTCTAAATAAATCCCACTTAGCACACTAGTCTTAAGGTCTGTCTCTTCCTATACATCATCATATTGCCACATATAAGAAAATTCAAGAAGCACAACACCTTTCTGCAGCGGATACCCACTCAAAAACTGTCACCTTTCACACAGGAATCAATGGAGAGGAAAATGACAAAATTAACAGTTAACACTCGATGTAACAGATCCACGGGATGGCTTTGGTTCCAGGATTAAATCAATGCCCACAA